>JZKD02S1270596.1:7889-18973 GCA_000966675.3 Picea glauca
TGAATAGAACTTAGAGGGACTGACTACAGACGTCCTAGACATCTCTATTGAGGAGATCCCGAGATGCTATCAGCGCCATACCATGGGTGTGTCTGAGTCTCTTAGTCGACTGCTCAGTAGGGTAGCCTGAGAAGTTGTATGTAACTGTGAGCGTCATCAGTGATGCTAATTCGTAGAATCCATGGGCTTCATCTATTTTGATATTTTGGTCTCTTGAAAAAAAAAAAATTTAAACTTTTGATCGTTATATATGTGTGTGTGTGTGTGTGTGTGACTTCTACCAGCTTATTTTGTTTCATCTAATACATTTGATGTGTGATTGGTTTTATAAATGTCTCAGATGTCTTTCTAACACATAATTAGCTAAAGCATCAGTCAACGTATTTAGACATCTAGGAATGTTTTGATATTCGATATAAGCAAAATAACGTTCCATAATGTGAATTCATAGATATACTCGTAATAAAGTAGAACTTCGAATAGCATAGACATTACTTAACTATAGTACTATTAGTTGTGAATCGAGACGTATAACCAGGTGACGGATACCAAGAGAAATAACATCAGTCAAAAATTCAATGACGATGCTATATTCTCCGATATTATTGGTCGCATGACCGAGGCAAACACCTCATAGACTAATAAGTTCGTTTGTAGGTGCATAAATTGCCCATGAAGTAGAAGCAAGGTTTTAAATACTATGACTAGCGCCATTGGTGAAGCCAATGTGGGGTAATGAAGACTCCAACATCTGGAAACCAAGCACAACGCAAGGTAAGCGGTCGAGGGTAGAAACCAAACAACGAAAAAACACACTAAAGTAGCACACAAAAGTATGATACAATAAAATACAAGTACTCATGCACATATGACCTAAGCATAGTACTGATTTAAGTAAATCCCATTTCTAGGTTCACTCAAAGGGACACCATCATAGTCCACTAACTCGTAGGCTCATTTCTCCAACACTCGTCTGATGATATAAGGACCTCGCCACATAGCCTCAAATTTTTCGGCTCCTGGAAAATCTTGATCTTGTTCATAAAGAAGAACTAGATCACCTTCAGAGAAAACGCGTGGTTTGACATGTTTGTCATATTGGGCTTTGATGCGTTTCTTCTGGGTTTCTATAACTAGGGTGGCATCACGATGGGTTTCGTCCAGTTGCATAAGATACAACAAGCGTTCTTCTTTAACAAAAGTGTTTGGGAGAAGTTCAATGGCTAGCTTTAGAGATGTTATCTCACATTCAATCGGCAAGATGGCTTCTATACCATAAACTAACTGAAAAGGTGTAAACCCAGTAGCAAACTTGACAGATGTCCGGGAAGCCCACAATGTTGAAAACAACATCATGTGCCAACTAGTTTTGTGAATCCATATCATTCGTCGAAGCATGGCAATGAGGAATTTGTTTATTGCTTCAACCTAGCCATTGGCCTGCGAGTAATAGGGTTTTGAGTTTTCATGGCGAAGACCCAACTTTTCGGTGAGTTTGAACATCATGAAGTTTCTAAAGTGGATACCGTGATCAATAACGATAGCTTGGGGAACACCAAATCGAGCAATGATATGATCGAATATGAATAGTGTTGAAGTCTTTCCCGTATTGTTGAATGTAGGCATCACCTCGGCCCATTTCGTAAAATAATCTATAGCTACAATAATATATCCATGCCCCCCAATCAAGTGAGGGTGACATGTCATGAAATCCCCATTTCGCAAAAGGTCCAATGGAGACTACAGGGTGTGATCGTATTTTGTTGTTGTATGTTTGGCAAGCGTGGCATTTTTGGACAGCGATAATACAATCTTTGAATAAAGAAGGCCAAAAATACCTAGCTCGTAAGATCTTTGGGTAGTAGCATACCCAGACATGTGACCACCACATGCTCCAAAATAGCAGTCATTCAAGGATTTCTCGGCTTCTTCAAAGGTGAGGCATCGTCGAAAAATAGAGTCAATCCCACGACGATAAAGAGTATCACTGAGGATAATATACTGATGGGATTGGTAACGTATTTGATGGCGGTCAATGCTAGATAAATCGGGCCGAAAATTTTGAGTCTGGAGATATATAATGATATCCCCATACCAAAGGTCATCGGAACTTATCAGAAAAAGGGATTCATTGGGTAATGAATCCTCTACTACATTTTCTGTCTCAGAACAGGGAAGGTCACATATCAATTCGGCAAACACCAAGGATTTCTTGGACCTAGCGCATTCAAATTCTAAGTCAAACTCCTAGAGTATTATGATCCATTTGGAGTATTTTCCCCCTCGCAATTGCGTGTAAGAATGTGTTGCATAGGGTTGCAGTTGGAAATCACAATAGTCTTGCGTAAAAGGATATAGTATTTTTGTTCTAAGGCTTTTGCGACCATTGTTTTGATAAGAAAGTTCTTTCGGATTCATCTCATAGGTTTTTTTATTTTCGACGTTTCGGACCAAACTAGTGTGGTCCATCATCAGAAAAACGTTTGTGAGAAATGAATCCACACTAGTTTGGTCTGAAACGTCAAAAATCAAAAAACCTATGCGATAAATCTAAAATAACTTTCTGATCAAAAGGATATAGTGTCGGAAACGTTGGATAGCTTGGATGGCTGCCAAGGCTAGTTTTTCAACATGTAAATATTTGGTTTCGGTAGTCATGAGACTCCGACACAAATAATAAATGACATGTTCGTCATGAGAATCATCCTCCTGGACTAGAACCATAGCAATGGTAGAGTCTGAGGTTGTGAGATAAAGGAAATAATATCGACTGTAATTGGGTGGGAAAAGTAGTGGGGTACGGGTTAAAGTGAGTTTTAAAGCGTCAAAATATTTGTTGGCAGTAGTGTCCCATACAAACTCAGAACCTTTCTTGAGCAGTATAGTAAATCCAAGGGTTAACTTCGCATAGTTTGGGATGAAACGACATATAAAGTTTGCCTTCCCTTGCAAACTTTGTAGCTGGTGAAGTGAGGAAGGAGGAGGGAGATTGAGAATCACCTCGACCTTCAAAGGATCTACCCTGATCCCTTGACATGAAACAAAAAATCCTAGAAGTCTGTTGGATTCTACACAAAAAACACATTTGTGCGGGTTTAAGCGTATACGATAAAACTAACATCTAAGAAAAATGGCTTAGAGGTGTGTTGGATGATTTGCACGGTGCATGGAATGAGCCAGTAGGTCATCAATATATGGTTTCACAATGTGCTTTATATCATGAAAGGCATAAGACATAGCATGTTGAAAAGTCGCGTCGGCATTCTTTAAACCAAAGGGTAGTTTTCGGTAGGCAAAAGTGCCCCAAGGACAAATAAAAGAGGTCTTGTGTTGGTTGGCAGGTACGATGTTGATTTGATTATATCCAGAGAAACCATCCATCAAAGAGAAGATTTCACTCCCGACACAATCATCAATGATCTGGTCAACAAAGGGGGTAGGAAAGTTGTCTTTAGGACAAGCTTTGTTAATATCCCTATAATCAACGCACACACGGATCGTACCTTGTTTCTTTTTAACCAGAACAAGATTGGAAACCCATTCAGTTAGAGCCACAAAGTAAATAAAGCCATCTTTAAGAAGTTTCTCAACTTCAAGCTTGATAGCAGCTGCTTTACGCGGGTGGACCGGATGAATTCATTGTCAGACGGGTTTAGCGCCCGGGTATGTCTTAATATTGTGTACAACAATGTCAGGGTCAATACCCGACATTTCTTCATAGCTCCATGTGAAGATGTCATGAAATTCTTGAAAAAGAGGCTTGTAGGTGATAACTTCGTTGTTGGAACAAGAAGCTCCGATATGCACATTTTCGACAACTCCATGTCTAATGGATATGTCGAGGGGGGTGGTGGGTGAGATATTACTTAAGTTCCCTTTGTAGAACATATCGTGTGTAGACTCAGGAATGGTAGAAATGATGACAACAGTTGACGGAGTCAAGATCCGTTGGTAACTCTCAATGGTGTGTTGTTCTAAGAAAAGAATGGAATGATGATGTCCATCGTCCCAAATAGTATCTTCCATGGACATAACAAACATAATCATCTCATCTATAGGAAAAATGACACGGAATGGATCCAGAGATGAATCGCCAAGAGAGAGAGTAGAGGGGGATGTCGATTGAATGGCTTGGTAAGTGGATTCAACCGAACTCAAGGGCATCTAGTCATCGTAGCGAAGATAATCACTAGGTGCGGGTACTACCCACGGGTCAAAAGATATGGGAGTTTTGCAGACAAAGGTGGATATCATGTTGATTGAGGCAACCAAATGAGGTGGAACGTCGGGTGGTGGGATGGGGAAAGTACCCATCAAAGTGGAATCTTTTATAAGACCCACACCAACATTCTCATATACAAGCAGTGTTTTTGCAATGAAAGGTATGTTGTTGGTACGTGTATTAGAGTTAAAGAAGGCCAATTGGTCCACCGTAATTACTTTTCCCTGATGTGGGAAATGTATGACATGGAAAAGAGTGGACACAACTGGATGCATGGAATCGATCCAGCTACGACCAAGTAAAAGGTTGTAATCGAGAGGAGCATCAAAGACGTCAACTTCAACGTTGACCATTTTGCCTTCTAACGTAATAGACAACGAAGGGAGGACACCGTAAGGCTTAAATCCATATCCATTAAAGGATTTGAGCATGTTGTGTGATTCAGTTAAAGGAGGAGAGTCAATGGATTTCCAGCAGGCAATAGACATGACACACATCGAGGCACCCTCATCAATAACTATTCTACAAATGTTCTTATCGGAGACAATAACTTGTATTTGAAATGCGAGTTGAGGGGGTAACCTTGGAATGTGATCTTCCAAGTCAAAAATTATCAAATTTGTATCTGTAGGGTCGATTCCACCAATAGCTTTCAACAGTGCCTTCCGTTGTGTAGGACAACTCCGAAGGACTTCGAGGGCTGACATTGTTGACGGTTCTTGGGCTAGATCTTCTATAATATTGTAGTTATGGGTAGCACGTGCATGAGGATTGAAAGAAGACTTTCGAACAACACCCTTTGGGGGAGGGTGAAGAACTGTATCTAGGCTCAGTCATTCAAGATGTAGAGGATCATTAGTAGGTGGAGCCAAGGGAGATGGTTGGACCAACGAAGGAGGTATTTCATCAATGTTCTCTTTGGAGGAAGAATAATATTTGGCTCGAGTGGTAAGTGTGACGTCATTCTTCTTTGAATCACCTGTACACATTAAGACATAATATGTAGTGGAGGGGGGAGGTTGGTCATGAAATACCAATTGGGCCTATTGTTGAGAAGGGAAGAGTTGTGACAACATGGCTGGAGTAGGCGGTTTTGGGGTCCCTTGAAGGAACTTAGTAACCTCGACTCATCTTAGACAATCCTTAGTGTAGTGATCATAACCATAGATAAGACAAGGGTATCTGGGTTTGCACTTATCCTCATCACCAACAGGTTGTGTTTTGTTCTTCTCAGATTGCGGATTATTTTTATCCTCCTTATTCTTACCCTTCCCTTTTTTGGATTTATTCTTTCCAATAGGGGTAGATTGAACAGAGTTCACCTCAGAAGTATTATCGATGGGAGGAGTAGGAGACAGAGCATGTTGAACATTAGAAGCAATAGACTTGGGGTCAGTGGTAGAGGCTTGTGCAGAGTGGGGTTGGGCATGGAAAGTGCCAATCACACCATCAACTGCATGAGAAGAAGCAGGAGTAGTTGAAGTAGTGGTAGTATAAGGACGAGGTGCGTCAGGGAGTAAATCATAAAGAGTACCCATTTGTGAGTAAATGGGGTCAAGGTATTGAGCACAATTGATCGCCTATTCTTCTGTGACAACTCCACCCATGGCGATGTCCCAAGAGATTTCATTCACGAATAATTTTGTGAATCGCTCTACCAGTAACTGATCGGGAAGCTCGAGTTTGATGAGACATCATCTCCATCGCCACTCATGAATGTGATTAGAGATATGAGTAGCTTTGCTTTGTTTGAAATAACCCAAAATTTCTATTCCTTTTTTGTAACGGATCGATAACTGGTAGTGGGTGAGGAAAGCCATGGCGAGGGTGTTAAAGTCAGTGAAGAAGCCTCGTGGTAATTGTATATACCACTTCACAGTGGAACCCGTGAAAGTTCACTGAAAAAGACATAATCGAATAGAGTCATCCATCAAAGAGTTGGATGAACACCAAAGGTGGAAATTCATTACATGATTGTTCGGGTCCTCTCCCAGTTTACCATCAAACTTAGGAATGTCAAATGGTATTTTGGTCGTTATTATGGGCCATTGAGGAGAGTGACTGATAGGATCATTTAAAATTCTAGACAGATCAGGGAGGTCCAGGGTGGCTAAGAAGGGTAACTATCTATTCACATGGGGGTATTGGTGACTTTGGGGAGGAAGTCTCGTAGGTATACCAGTAGGACCGTAAGCAGTTTGCATATAATGCGAAGATCCAGGCAGATTCGGTTGTTGGTGTGGAGGAATCTAATTTATAGGGTTGTTCCCTTGAACAGGGACGTTGGGTCAAGCATTCGAACCCCAAATGGGATTGGATGAACCTGGATATGGTTGGCCTGTACTATGGGGTATGAAAGAGCTAGCTTGAGGTTGTTGCCCCCCAATTGATTGAGGATTATTTTGGATAAGATGGTTCCAATATTGGGCCAAGGCTGTAGGTATGTTCTGTCCATAGGGTGTGGTAGGTGGGCGTTTCCCTCCAATCAGGGGTTGCGTCCCAATTGGGATTTGACCTCCAAAAGTGGATTGTGTTTGGCCTCTAGGGTGAAATTGTCCACCAACAAGAATCTGGTAATTAGGTGTGAAAGATTGGGTGGTGCCACTAGGTTAGGTTCCTCTGATAGGGGATGGAAGAGACCCTCTGGAAGGAGGTTGAGGAAGTGTCAGAATAAAACCAGGAACAAGATGGTGCCCAGAAGGAGTGGAAATTCTAGGAGTCTCGGATGGGATTTGTGTAGGAATGAGAATAGAAGCATTCAACGCATAATATTTGGGGGGAAGTGTCGGGGTGAGTCTGGGTGAAAACGGTGTGCCAATGGGGGCTTGGCTAACCGTCATATTTCTGGTGGGAATATTCATAGTATTTCGGACCATTGTATAATGGGCCATTTGAAGGGAGATAGTCAAGATATGGTCGATTAGCTGAGCATCTGAACCAAGGAAATAATAGGCAATAGTAAAAGGTATCACGTCTGGATCGGATGTTTCGGGCGGCTCAGGTGTGACAGCGATATCAACACCTACTTTTGAGCCAAAGAGATCCTATCTAAAAATGCCAGTAGTCCAAAAAGGATCCTAACCTTCAGGGCCTGTGAAAGGTCTGGTTGGTAATCCAGAAGACTCAACAACAATTTCGTCGGATAAATTCACTCAAACAATATGTCTCACAGAGTCGAGAGGAAGTCGCGATCCCTCTAGAGAATCTATAATTCAGAATTTTTCTAAAGAGTCAGTTCTTTCCACTCATGGAGTGACAATGTCTTGGACTTCACTCTATTGAGGAGAGCCCTCCGGTGAGTTGGTAGGAAAGGGTTGAGAACCTTCCATATCTTCTAGGGGTAGTCCTTGCATTCTCTACAAATGATGTGGAGGGTCAATGGTGATCGAGCTAAAATCTTACACAAGAAACTCAATGGCCAACTTATGGAAACAAACAACACGCGCTAGTAAAATCTAGGAATCAAAACCAAGAAAACAAGACCTTTATATTCCAAAGTCACTAGTTGGTGATGAAATCCAACGTCGTGACGTCAATACAAGAAGGGGTTGGGCTAGGGTGGAAAAGTTATGTTGATGACCTGCTTAAAGGACTTACACCCTGGTGCAAGATCCCACACATAATCGTGGGTATACCCTCCAAGGAGCCCGAGTGAGTTTGGCCAACGTCGATTCCAAGTACTATGAAGACTTACCCCTCCACAGTCACCTCGTGTAAGACTCTAAGAAAATAGGCTACTAAAGTTACCACAAACAACAATGATGTCTGGGGAAACAGTCGACAGTCCGATCCACACGCAAGGGCACGGTATCTAGCCCGAAATCAACTTGAGAGGCTTCCACTTGTCATTGTGGGTATACCTTCAAGCGAACCCCATAATACGTGCAATTTCTACACAAAGATCAACAAAGCAGGGTGAGTAACTTTGTCAATCTCAATGCGACCTCAGGTTTGACCCTTCTGTGAGAAGGGATTCCCAGGAAAAAATGTTGCAAATGGAATTTGACACTCCCTATCACAAGATACTATTGTGTGTTTTGCGCTTTGGAGAGTGTGTCTCACTACTTATTCCAAAGCTCTAGCCTAGCTAATGTTGGTGTAAAAGAGCCCTAGAAAATGTTACTAGTTGAATTTTAAAGTTTCACAATATTATTAAAGGTTGTTGTTACTCAAGAGGGAGACGAGAATGAAGCCAATGTTGTGTAAGACTTTGACCCAATAATGCATAAATAGAAATGAATGATACAAACTTTCGTTCGATGAATTCTATCTACAGTAGGGAAAAAGGAGTTTTCTGAAGCAATGCAAACTACGATGTACAAGTCTCTTTTTAAAAGTAGTACCAAGCAATCATTTATTCAGAAAATATTGGCGTTAAAATATTGAAAGAGAACGCATAGTGAAATTAAATTGTCAATGATTGGACAGGACATGATGCTTCCCCTAAGTTACAATCATTGAATTTGTCATTGAAGAAGGAATAAGTGACATACCTTTAGATATCGCTTCCTTATGTCTTTCTTGTCCCTGCTTCGCTTTGGTAGCCTTGTGATATCAGATCTACAACGACATAAATCGACCAAGGTGAAAGAAACAATAATATATTCAATGAATACCTAAACATGTGATCAAGGAATCATGTAATAAAATAAAAGTGATTTTATGGGAAAGGGACATGCCACTGTATTATATTAAATGAAAGTAAAAGATACAACCAGATTGCCTTGATGTTGCAAGATTCCTTTCGATGGTCCTTTGTTCCAACACACACACTTGCTCCAAACTTGCATGAAGAAGATCCACTATGGCTTGATGGACAAATGGAGGCCTCAAGCACCAATTCAAACAGGATTCCCCACACAATTATGAACCTATTATTTCATCAATTCTCTATTCAATCTTGCTAAACCTCTTCCTTGAAAAACCTTTCATTATATAGGAGAAGGAGAGATGGTTAAAGGGATGAGGATGATCCCACTAAATCTGAGAAGTTAGTAGGATGCCAACCATGCGAATGCCAACTCATTTTCTAGAAGATCCTCTTCTATAACCTTCGTAACCTCTTCTTCCTTTTAGTATTTGAAGCAGGTTCACACCCTGCCTATAGAGCAACTGCGAACCCTTCGCAATCCAAGTATAGAGTATCCTGCGAGAATTAGGGTTTTGTGTACCCTACAATATATGAAACCTACGAACTGATCTTAAAAATATGTTTTGTAGAAGAAGACAACAATCACTTTTCTCAGGCAAAAGGTCCTTATGAGATTCTGAACACATAACACCAGAGTGACCAAAATAATGTGTAACAACTACCCATGACTTAAGAATCTAGCAGCGGAGATGGATGCAAGCCATTTAACGAGATGAGAGGCCATCCCGTTCATCATATCGACTCAAATACTCATTGGACTTATCGAATCAAACACTAGCCACTCGATTTAATCGACGGTTAGGAATCATTGTGGAGTGCGAAGGTGAATTTAGTGGACCTGCTAGTTCACGGCCCATAATCAACCCACGTCATTGATCTCGTTCGGGATGGAAGATAAATGAATAGGATTAGACTAGAGTCGAACGATCACTTCTCATATTGCGGAGGTGGGACCCCGCAATCACTGTGAACCGTCGATCTATGAATAGAGATCAAGGGTGGGGAATCATTGCAGAGCACGAAAGTGAAAGTAGCGGATGCACTAGTTCACGTCCCAAAATTCACTAATGTCATTGATCTCGTCAGGCTAGAATATCAAGGACTGTGATTAGACCAGGTTGGGTGAACACTTTCTAGATTGCGGAAGTTGAGCTCTCTGATAAAGAGCACGCATGTTGAGGCCCCACAATTACTGTGAACTGTCGATCGTCGTCGAACTTTGATATGAGTTTGATGAGATCCCTAAAACATGAGTATGTGGGAAATCAAAATCCTCAAAGAGATCAAGCTCAGAAGAGATAACACTTTTAGGCATGCAGATGAAGTCCAAGAGATGAACCCGTAGGAGAAGCAAAGGTTGAATCCTTCAAGTACTGATAAATATTCTATGTTGGAAGAAATATGAAGCTCCAAAGGAAGAGCGACAGTGGTCGTTGGATCACAGTTCAAAGGATCAACAACCATTTCATTAGAGCAAGGTGCACGAGCCTTGTCACCTTACACACACAGGAGAGAGAACCTACCAAAGTTCTGAAGTCCCAAAATAGTTTGGGACCATCCATCGTCAAGGAAAATAGGTGGTGAAAGATCCACAACTCTAGAAGTTTGTGGACGAAGAGGAGTTGACATAGTCGAAGTAGGATCCTGACCATTGATCACCATAAGATATGTGTCAGTAGATCAACATCTTTGGGAAATCTATTTGAGGGTTTTCAATTGAGATTTGAAACACCGGAAGCCCGAATAGCCGAAGTGTCGAGAGACATCAATCTGTGTGGGTACACTTGTCAACAGATCATGAGCTCCGGATAAATTGCATCGAAGTTTCTCAATTGAGAATTGATATTTCCAAAGTCTGGAGAGCCAGAGAGCCGAAGTAAAATCTCAACAGTCCAACCATCCGAAGCAGGTCTGAAAAATCAGATCATTAGAAGTAAACCTCAAGTGTTGGATTGCCCAAGTGAATCTAAGTCGTCAGATACAATGAGCTCAGGAGGAGGAAAGTTTGAGACTTAATATTTCTAAAGCCTGGAGAGCCAGAAATCCGAAGTAAAACTCAATCGTTCGATCAGCCGAAGTGAAACAGAATCATGAGATCATCTGAAGTAAATCTCAGGCATCGGATCACCCGAAGATAATATGTGCCACTGGAATTCAGAATGGATGGACTCTGGGTAAATTCCTGAAGTAATCCATAGCCGTCAGATCAAG
>JZKD02S1270596.1:18983-35258 GCA_000966675.3 Picea glauca
TTATCCAGCGGGAGGGTTTCAGCTACCTCGACTATGCTTTTCGTCAATCTATCCTTGTCGAGGTTGACAAAAATACCAATCCAATTGGCAAGAAATGAAACGCGAAATGAGATACCAGTAATTATCCGCCCGTTTCCCAGAGCTTTAAGAAACCGATCAAGGAGACCAACTAGACGCTTAGAATATCCACTGTTATCCACTATACGATAACTACAATAACTATATTCACTTGCAATATATTGATTTACGGCTTTAGGAATTTCAGCATCTTTACAAAACATATTGAGCACCAGTTCAAACAATTCCCCCTCGCATCGCTGAATCACATTGACTATCCATGAAAGTGCAGAAAAAGCTATAGGGATTTCATGTTGATTGTGAACGCGCCTGGCGTTGGCAGTAAACTCTTTCAGAAGTGCAGACCTGCACGTTGCTGCAAAGGATGCATTCACCTCAAAGTGTGCTACGATATATTCTTCAATATATTCGCCATCGTCAAATGAACCACTGGAGAAAGTAGACAACATTTTCTGAAGAGACTGCTCCAGCATCTGTAAACCCCCATGATCCGACATGTCGCTCATGCCGAGTCGAGCAGTTAAATCAGGCAAAGTATATATCTCCAGAGATAGTAGCAGGGCTCTAAGTTTGACTTCTTGTATAATGCTCCAAGGAACAGCATTTAAATATTTCATACATTCCTCCAAACATTGCCGAAACAGGATTTCTGAAGCAACTGGTAGAATAGCTAGGGCTTCGTCCACATTTGCGAAACACAAGCGTTCGCCCGCATAAGAATAATACATCAGTTGAATACATTTAATATAAATCTGACCACAGTAACGGCTTGTTATCTCGATTTCAAGAGGCCGCTTCTTGTCCGAAGACCAGCGCTCAGACATCAAAGTATCATAAAATTCAGATTTTCTGAGAACATCGGAATGAAGATAAACAGGATTTCGTTCGTACTCCGCTCCATCTGTGCTGATCAACTGTAACTTAATGTCGGCGGTTCTGAGGTCTCCGAATTGCAGTTGGTCTGCCATTGCTACCTGCAAATCGAAACCTTTCATAAACCTGGAATTCGAAACCTTTGGGAAACTGTATTAAAGCAGGTTAAAAGTTAGAACCGACCGTTACTGTTTTTAGCGACCTTTTCTTGGGTTGCACGCCTCTGAACCGGAAGCTGAAGCGGAGGCGCCAGATCTAAGTCTTTCTGTTAACTATTTTTTATTGTTTGAAAGCAAATCTAAGTCTTTTAATCTGTGAATTATTTTTTATTGAAAGGTTTATACTTTGATTAATTTAAACTTAAGATGAATTTGTTTTGATAATAATTTTATAATTTCAAATATATAAATTTTTATAAAAAATGTTAATTATTAGTAATTAAGTATATGAAAATTGATTTAGTGAAGGGCACGGAAGCAACAATCCTAGCGGACTGCGGCTAGGGTTTACGGCAGTCTGCGATCAAGCTTTGGTGCGGCCTGAAGCAGGCTTGTCTTTTTAGTTTATTCCGAGTGACGTGGCTGATCTCTGCTCCGCTGGTTTTGGCTTGTGTTTGCTGGTCTCAAGCGTTGCGTTGCGGATCTGTTTCTTGCGATCCGATCTGGTTTGGTGTCTTGATGCGGGGGCTCTACGGAGCGGACTTTTTTTGCAGCTGCCTTTTGATGGTCGTACTCTTCTTTTTTTCATTGATGCCGTTTGGATCTGCAGACTCCCGGTCCCACGCATGAGCATGGGGTATAAGCGTGGTAGTTCTTAGGATTATTGGTTTGTTCAGGGTTTGATGTATGCTCAGACCAGATTTTTTTGGTGGGTGTTGGTGTCTTTTTCTTCCTTATTTCAATTAGAGGTTTTGGTCAGGGAGGGTTTTGATTTTTTTTGTGAGTGTTGGTGCGTCTCTCTTCCTCATTTCACTTGGAGTTTTGGCTAGGGCTTTAAAGTCCTTTCTAAGGGCGTGCAGTGTTGATGCTTTGACACTTTGAGGTCATTTTTGAGCTTTTTGGTTTCTCACTTTTTGGTGTTAGTAGGTTGGGGTCTCATTGTACTTTTACAAAAAATATCTGGTTTTTCTTAAAAAAGAGTTTAAACGCCGTAAGTGATTGGGAAGGAGAGCAAGTGAAAGATTGCTTTGAAAATTGGCTTAAGAATATGGAGAACTGACAGAACTTCTTGTGTTTGATTGCTGGGAAGTGTGGAAACATAGAAATAAGACTGCTTTTGAAGATTGTCCAGTTAATAGGGTCTTAGTATGTAATTTAATCCTTCAGCATTTGGGGGAGTTTAAAACTTTCAAATCTCCTAAGACTTGTAGGATAGTTAGGCCTCCAATCTTAAATTGGAATCATGCAATGGGGTACTTTGATGGTGCTTCACAGAGTAGGGGAGATAAGTGTGGGGCTAGTGATTAAATGTTCAATCCTAGGCATCTTCAGGATAAAAATGCACCGTGGTAGTGAAACTAATACAAGCGTTGTGTTAGCAACAATTTTTGTCTTGGGCACAAAAGTACCCAGGTCTGCAGGTTGTACGAGAAGCGCCCAAGCGCAACACGGAAAAATATCTTTTCAGGGTACAAGTCAAGCGAGCGGGCGAAGTTTTGTTGTCGAGCGGCCGAGATCCATCTATAACGTTGATCAATGGTCAACGGGATCTCGGGGCTACCAAGTTACCCGAGGTATAGCGTCAAAGAAAGAACCTATATTTCAAGACAAAATCTGGGTTGTTCGATCCAGTGACGCATGGCGCAAGATCTAGTCACGTCGACATATTGACATTCGAGAGTTCGAAGGGTAAAAGTCCCTCATCTTCTCACATCTCGGAACCCCGAACCCCGAAGTGCCGAAAGCACCCAGAATCGGCCCATGGTTTTGGCGCCTAGTCACAAAGGAGCAGGCATGGAGGAGGGGTGCTAAGGTTTATCATTTGGCAAGACGGGTCCCAAAAAGCCAAGAGCGATCTTAGCCGTTCATCCCGGAGGGACACGTGATGCGCGATTAGGCTCTCTGCCTTTTCGCCCATCACGACTTCGAAGCGCAAGGAGCAGCTCTTTCATATCCCTGAGATGCGAAGCGCCGAAGACGTCCCGGACCCGGGCCCACAGTATTACTGAATTAGTTCAGGACCATCAGATCAGAGAGGGGCACGTGGCACCCATTAGGCCCTCTTGGCATTTCGCCCATCGCAACTTCGAAGAGGAAGGATCTGCTCCTTCCTATCCACAAACCCCGAAACGCCGAAAGCACCTTTGAAGATAGGCACAAGGTCACAACCCGTAGTTGCTTGAAGGCAATAGAAAGAGCTACGCGAAGGGCCGAGGCGCAGGGTTTAGCTGCAGAAGGGATCACCGTGTTCTCCAGGTGCCAGTTCAACTTGATCTCAACCCTGATACTTGCTCGGAGTAAATAAAGAAGAGAGAGGGTGGTTGAAACCTCACCTAACTCGTTAATTGCAAGGTATGGATGTCCCGGCGGGAAGTTTGCCCGAGATGGTCCCCTGTACTGGTTTTTTCCACAGAAGCCATGCCGAGTCCTCGACTCCCTAGGGAAGTCTGCGCACGCTAATTCAACATTTAAGGGCTCAACTACCCTCTGGTGCGAGCCATGCAGAATTAAGGTGGCGTATGACAGAGGAGTGCAAACCATATTTGATTGTCATCCCGAAAGTCTAGGAGGCCCCTGATGGGCAAATGTTTAGGAGCATATACACTTAGTTTTGATATTTTTCAAGGCATCGATGGTAGAGCGAAGCTCCCGATTGTAAAGTTTTAATAGACACTCTAGTTCTCTGGTTATGCATTTGTATGTAAGATTTCTTGTTTAATAACATACAATTTTCTCACCCCATCTAGTTTTCATCTCATACTGAGGGAGTTCATGATTGACTGATTCACATGAATTATTGCAATTATGTTACGATAAATGATTTATTGTTGCATTGTTGTATTCTCCGGTTTTCTGTGTTTGAATGTAAGAAGATCTTGCGTTTAGATGTTTTCTCCTACAGTCTGTTAGAAACCTGATGTTTATGACAGACCTTTGCAGTTCTCTTATACAAGTCTTCCCCCTACTCATCCTTACTACAATTCACTGTCTGAATTTTATCTAAGACCTCACTTGCCCATGCATGCCTGGCCTAGTTTCAGAATTAGAACAACATTGTTTTGAGTTAACTTCCATTCGATAACCCCTTTTTATAAACAAATCGTGACATAAACTGATGGGCGTCGGGCTCTGCTCCTGTTGCAATCCAGGAGTGACTTCTGACGCTAACACGCTGAATTGCTAGCATTGTGGAGTTTACTTTATTTTGCCAACTATAAAAAGATTACAAATTTACTCTTGGTTGGTGATTCAAAAGTCATTATTGACTGGTTTAACTATGTGAATGAACTAGAGGTGATCTCACTTCTGCCATGGATGAGGAAAATTAGAATGTTGAGTGGAAATTTTATCCAACTAAATGCAGAACATATATACAGAGACTACAATCAGGAAGCGGATTTGTTATCAAAAGTAGCACTTGAACTGGAAGAAGAGGGCATGTTCTATGCAAAGGGCCATGAAGAAGAAGCTGAAGAATTTACAAAACTGAAAATCAACTAAACTTGACACTTTTTGCAAAAGAATAGACACAAATCTTTTGATTTTTTGGGGATTGGCTAAGATTTTTGGAGAACATGTGTAATAATGGTTGATATTTAGTGAAACTTGTAAAGTATAAAGTATTCTTATAAGCTTAAGAGAAGAAACAATTTTGTAAGGAACATGATAGAAACAGAAGGAATTCTTAAACTATTGTAACATAACTTTTATATTTCTCAATATAAGTTATTTTCTTTTTGAAAAAAGTTAGGGTCTTCTTGTTTTTCAATGTTGTCTTCTAAGCTTATTTATTGTATATTTATAAATAGAATTAATTAATTTATTTTTGGAAAAAAACGAAAATTGATTTAGTGTAAAGTATATAAAAAATTTATTTAATTAATATTGTTATTATTTTATTATGATTAGTTAATTTTATATATGATGATGATGATTAACGTCCACTAAGATTTAATTGGTCTATCGAACCTTAAGAGGGTGCTCGAAAAACATTAAGAGAAGCTTTCCAAGATCACCATACTTTTGTTGAGTTAAGAGGTTAGGAAGGTTGGTAGTGTGATCGATATTTTGAAAATGAGATCTAATATGGATATAGGTTGGACAATTTAAGAGAAAGTGTTAATTTGCAAAGGATATAAACAAGGCTTTGCTTGGCTGATGATGCAAACTGATGATATAATAGGCTTATAACGTGAAAGAAGGAACTACAATAGGATCAATACTGCAAGCAAGAGAATGAGATGCAATTACAACTTAACTCTAAATAATGTCATTTTTCGTGAATTAAGTCCCCTAGGACCGAAAAAGTATAAAACAATACCCAAGAGAACTCTTCTAGTCAATAGTGACTAGAGTATTCATTTTTCAAAATTAGTCTACTTGGTTTGAAAAGGGTGGAAATTACACCAAATAGACGTCCTTTCAGATCCAATTAACGAGTGTGAAAGAGACAAGTTCACTCAACAATATTTTCTCTTTTTTATAGAGTTGGAAAAGAGCTTAACTAAGACTCGGGGATGTTTTTCTAAGCAACATATCATGGGGAAGGCCAAGGCTTCTGTGCAGGACTTCTGTCGAAAGTCAACAACTCATAGATAGCTGACACAATCTTGGGAAAAACCAAAAATTTCCAAGTCAAGGACGATAAAATACTTACAGAGGAGACTTTATCTACAATATATCGAAGAATTCCCCTTATCAGGAAGGGTGTAGAAGAAGGAAGGCGAGGCTCTACAAGATCATCCCAATCAAAGGAAACCGTCCTAGGACTTGGAGGGAGCGTACTTAGAGAAAGTGGAATGCTCCCTTGTTCAAAAGGTACAAGATTAGAAATTCTAAGGACATGGTAGAAATATGCATCACCCCCCAAAAGAAGAGTGGGATTGACCGAAGATTACATCAACAATGCACTTCCTTGGACTTGTCACTCTCCAAGAGAAGAGTGGGAATCGACTGAAGATTGCATCGACATGACCACTTCTTCAATCGTTGATTGAATATGATGCGAGGCAACAAGGTCAAGAGACACCTCACTCTCCAAAATAGGAGTGGTGTTGATCGAAGATTGCATCAGCATGACTGCTGGTTGAACAGGATGTGAGACAACAAGGTCAAGATATGCATCACTCTCCAAAACATGAGTGGTGTCGGTCGAAGATTGCATCAACACGAACGCTGGTTGAACATGATGCAAGACAACAAGGTCAAGTGACACATCACCCCTCAAAAGAAGAGTGGTGTCGGCCGAAGATTGCATCGACGCGACTGCTATATCAACCAAAGAAGGATTATAATTTTTGGAAACCAATGACGACTCAGAACCTGAAGGGATATCAAATAAGGATTGTGTTTCTTGTGCCAAAATAGTAGTAGGGCACAAACGGGTTAGGTGACCTCCTTTGCAAAGTCTACAAAGGAACTCGGGCTTACGTCCTATACATATAGGCTTCTCAATCATATCAATGCCCCTAACATGACTTGCAGTGGCTGGTGACATGATCCTAGCATGACTTGTAGAGGCTAGTAGCATGCCTTCAACATAACTTGCATAGGTTGTTGAGGAACTTCCAACATGATTAGCAACGGTCGATGGTGAATCACCAACATGACTAGCAGAGGTTGGTGATGTATGTGCAGTGTGACTAGCAATGATTAGAGTTGTGCCCCCAACATGACTTGCAACGATTGATTTCATGTCTTCAACATGACTTGCAAAGGTTGTTGACCTATATCTAACATGATTAGCAGAGGTTGGTGATATAATGCCAATATGACTTGTAGTGACTGGACTTGTGCTTCCATCATGACTGGCGGCGGCTGGTTGCAGAATTTGAGACCAAGGTTTCGAAAAAGACTAGTTTTGAGAAATTGTGGGCCAGGAAGGGTTCTAGTATATACCATGGCCCTGTCTGACAGGATAGTATCCTCCTCCAAATTGATTCATAAAGGGTTGTAAGGGAATCATCACCGAGAAATCCACTTGCAAGGATAAAGAGACATGACAAGGGTTACTCAGGTGAGGATATATGTTGCACCCAGACAAAGGAACTTTGTGAAGGGGGTTTTCCATACTATAGAATTGACTCCCTCTGGATGAAATACTAGAGGAAAGAAGAAGGTCTTCCATGAGAAAAACGTTCGTAGGAACTGGCATAGTGGAAGAAGGATAGATGGACGATATTTAATAAGTAGAATGACCACCCATTTGAGCAATTTCTCCTAGAAAAGTGAAGCTAGGATTGGATCCATAGGAAGGAAGATTCCAACCTCCTACCGTAATAGTTGGTTGAGGGATATGAATCCCACCAAAAGAAAAGGGAGAATAAGGAGGCGTCATGCCTCGAGACCGAAAACTAGGATTCACATAAGGCAATGAGATAAATGATGGAAAGTGCGAAGACATGTTTGGCATACCAAGATAAAAATGATTAGAGGACCAAGGTATTGGATGAGCATAATGATTCGACATACCACTCGGAAATACAAAATGATTCGTCCCCATGGAATGAGCAAAGACCATGGGTTGGGTAGTTCTAACTGAGGGATTCATGAGGGCTCTACTAACCATAACAATGAAGAATCACGACGTAATACAAAATCCTAAGGCAAACTAATAATCCGAGAGCACACCAAAGTAAAACAAAAAAATCCAATGCACAAAAATAGGATATAGTAGCTGAAAAGGGGCCTCCCTCGCTAGAGTAGGTATGCCTCACCCAAGAGGGGCCTGAGACACCCTTCAAAAGATTGGAGGTATCAGAATCAATTATAAGATCCCTCATGGGATTAAAAACGCAGTCGGTCGATCCCCCTAGAGAGGTAATACTCCATAAAGGTTGTGTGTTGTCTGACACTTATCTGACGTAGGGTACCTGTAGAATAACCCCTGTAAGTAACCTATGTGGCTACCTATGTCAAGCAACTAGAGCCACCATAATATAACCAATTTTCATGTGAACAGTCGTAAGTCTGTTCCACCATATGGGCAGGGTAACAAAGCCCGAAATCTTGAAAGCACTGCCTCTAACGGAGGTAAAGGTACCAGGAAGACCCCCATATACGAATGAAACCACATAAATATCTCTTACGCTAAGAAGGTATTAGAGGGCTATATCTACAACCAACTTCATGTGACCTCGTTCTTAACTTTGGTGTGAGCGGAGCATACCAACATCACTAATTACACAATGGATTTCACCACTCCCTAAGTCAAACACATATGTTGAATTTAATATCCTTGGAGAATTTTACTCACAAAATCCTATTCTAAGGCTCTATATCTTAAGCTAGTTTGTGTACCCTAAAAAATAAAATCGTTTCTAATCAATTTTAATTAATCAACGTTACTTTTTTTTTAATTTTTTATGTCTGGAGGAATCAACAACTAGTTGGGCACGTGCTCGCGTTACACGTGGCCGTGTTATCCAACCGCTACCACTATAACGTCCATGTGTGCCCATGACGCCCCTTACGCGGCACACAAGGTAAGTCGGGGGGAGTTGAACTCGAAACCTCATGGAACTTCATTTTCACGACACTTGCCAATTGAGCTGCCCCCCCGGGGGCCAAATCAACGTTACTTTTAATGGATTTGTTTACTCAAAATATGTGGTCATGAAACTGATGATGTTATGACTCAACAAGTAAAAGAAATGAATATGAACATAAAGCTAAGTCCTAAACTTCAATTCTAAAAAAAAATGATAATCTTTTCAAAATGCAACTTTCAACTCAACTCTGCAATTTCAATAAGATGAAATCTTTCCATACATGTATCAAGATCAATAATAAGAACCCAAAAGATCAAATGCCATAATGCAAAATGACATATTTTTTTGTATTTTCAATATAAAGAAATGAAAATGTAAGGGCTCAACAACAACTTGATATATAGACCCTACTGTAAGAAAAAAGAGACAAACCAAGTAGGATATCAAGAAGCAAACACTCAGCCCAATACAAGGAAAACCAATGCCAAAGATGATGAGAAAGAAAAACCGCCTGAAAATTCAACCAAGGAAAGGTTTCATATCACTCAGTAGGCACTCAACAGTTATGACAGAGACCCAAGAAGACTCAACAACTATCAAAACTTACCCAACAAGCACCAAACTCATCAATCAAGAAAAACATATTGATGTATGCGATTGTTTAAGCAAAAACTGTGTATGTACACACCCTATAGAATGACAACTCGTGTATGTATGTGTCTGTCAAGGGAAAAACCATGTATATGTATTAAAACACGCTCAAGTTAAGGATAAGGCCAAGAAACTCAGATTCAAAATGAAAATAGGTTGTTAAGCAATCAAACGACAAGGAAACTCAAGGTAACCGAGAGCAATATAAGGAGAGAAACACTTCAAAGCCCAAAAAGAAGATTCAATTCCCAGTATGGTCACCAATTCTGTTAGGAGGAAAATCACTCTATGGCATCGGGTAAACCACAATAGACGGAATGACTGCAGAAATCAACTATAATCTCAAGTATGCTATATAAACAAATATGTTAGCAAGACAATATAAAGAGACAACCTCGTCCAGATGTTCGATGAAGACCACCGTTGAGCACTCGACTCAAATATTTACACCTATAACTTGTCCTCAACAACCAAGATACACAAGCATATGGTGATAATATATAAAGTTAACACATATAACAACATAATCCATCAATATTCATAACAAATATGCCCATAGAAGAGCAATTCAAATTTTTGCAAGACATTAATTGGACAAGAAAATAATATTTCTATTAAAATATGATCAACAGAAGTGTATGAATGACGAACTTTTGTGTCAACACGTCTCGGAACCGAGAAACTAAGTCCCTTCCAGTTGGGCCTCCACCACTTCAATCCTCCACCAAAGGCAAGCTCATATAATAGAGACAATGAGGCTCTCCATCAAAGAGGGAAGCGCTTGGGGGCTGAACAATGTGTTCAGACTTCAAAGGACAAAGTGATGCAGACTCAATATGAAGTGAATAATTTCTCCAGAGTAACTTTTCTCTGAAAAGTTGAATTCTTCTCCTTTTCCACGGTTTGGATATGGCCCATTTATATCCTTTAAATGGAACTGAAGGGTCGAGTCAGAACGTTTCTAGTATATGGAAGGTCAAGGATCATGGATCTTGTGACATGACATGGAAACCCGACACAATTTTTATTTTTTTATCACCAAACTCAATGTACGCAGGCTGCATTGATGCAATCTGGTATACGCATGTTGTATAACTGATAGGGCGTGTATATGTGGGAAAATATGATTTTTAGCTCTGGGAAGTGCAAAAGGGGACTTAAAGTATGCATAGGGAAATGGAAAAGGCCTTATGAGAAATTTGCATGGGGTGAGACAAATCTTGCTATAAAAAATGTTGAAATTATAAGAAAGAAAAAAATGGAACAAAGTGTTGTAGATAAAACTAATCCTATGGATAGGGTAGAATATTAATAGATCGAATCGAAGAACAATGTAGTTTAATCACTAAGGTATGTCTACAACAACTTAATGTAACTACTAGTTAGTTATAAAGAGAACCTACCTAGTCGCGATGTTCGGTTGGAGACGAATCCTTTGAGTTGACATCACACCAATTGTCCTTGATCCTATCCATGATTTTAAACCTACACACAAGGAAACAAATACCTTTCTCTAAATAATTGGTAAAAACAAAAGTTAAACATGAAATAACTACCTTAACTAACTATTAGGTAAGCTAGAACTTGAACCAAACACTGAAAGAGATCAATCTTCGAACATTTATAGAGAATTTGGGGGAGGGAAAGAATAGAGATATCGATTTTAATTATAATGAAATAATAGTACACAAAAATATAGTTGATTCATTATTAACACCTTTCGTAGTTGTCATGTAGATTCCTCCATCCTTGGGCACTCATGACTGCTTCAGGACTCCGAAAATATTCTCCACGTAAGAATGAGGAAAACTGAGAAGTTTTATGCCTCAAATCAAGAAAGGTAGAAAATACTAAAGCAACTTGAGGGTTGAAGGTCATAAAAACATCATGGAAACAACAACCTCTAACCATTTTGGTAGAAGGATAAATATGTTACTGCATCAACGTTTGTACTCATTCCTCCCATTATGATTCTGTTAGTAACATTTCTCGTCCGAAGCATAAGAGTGATCAGCTCTGCAAGTGGCATGATAAGTGCCAAGCACAACTCACAGAAGAAGTCCATTTCGGGCTTAAATCAGGCGAGCGAGCAGCCTGATTTCAACGGTCAGGATTCATCCAAAGGAATAGATCAACGGTTGGCGGGGAACCACAATCAGCAGAGTTGCGCCGAGGTTAGCGCAGTGGATAGCGCCCATATTGAATGCAGGGAAAGACAACAGCCGTCCATCCAGAGGACGTGTGGCACGATATCTAATCGCATCGACATTTCGACATTCAGGAGTTCGAGGGGTGAAGGTTCCATGTTGTCCTATATCTCGACACCCCGAACCCCGAAATCACTGAAGGCGCCGGAAGTCGGGCCCGTGGTATCACGGAGCATTCTCGGCCGTCCATACAAAGGGGACACCTGGCAGCAAATTGAGCCATCTCGGCGTTTCACCCATCGCGACTCCAAGGCGCAAGGAGAAGCTCTGTCATATTCCCGATGCGCAAGGTGTCGGGAGCGTCCAGGACTCGGGCCCACAATATCACCGAGTGAGTTCAGGACCGTCAGATCTGAAGGGGACTCATGGCGCCAAATTAATCCGTCTCGGCGTTTCGCTCATCGCGATTATGAGGACCAAGGATCTGCCTCTTCCCATTCGCGAACGCCGAAAGCGTTGTTGAGAATGAACGTGTGGTCACAACCCGTGGTCACTTGGAGAATAAAAGAGCTGTGCAAGGAGGGTCGAAGGTGTCAAGTTCAGTCATAGAGTGGATCACCGCGATCTATAGGCACCATCTAATCCGATCCCAATCCTGGTTTTCGCTTGGAGTAAATGAAGGTGAGAAGGGGTGGTTGAAACCTCTCCTCATGCATTAAGTGTAAAGTATGGAGAGTTTGGCAAGTGGTCTGCTCGAGAGGGTCCTGCGTACCAATTTTTCCAAAGAAGTCATGCTGAGTCCTCAACTAGCCAGAGGAGGTCTGTACACGCTAGCTCGGAACTTAATGGCTCAGCTACTCCCCTTACAGGAGCCATGCGCAGTTAAGGTGGCGTCTGACAGGGATTATCCGTCCGAATTCGGCTAAAGAGACACCACACCTTGGATGACTGAACATGCCTCTGTTAGGCGAATTTTGCTGAGTATATAGACTCAGTCTTGGTATTTTGTAATCTATCGATGGTAGAGCGAAGCTCCCTACTGTAAAGTTTTAATAGACATTATAGCTTTCTAGTTATGCATCTGTATGTGAGATTTCTTGTTTTATGACAGACAGTTTTTCTTACTCCATCTAATTTTCATCTCATGCTGAGAGAGTTTGTGAACGACTGATTCGTGCAAATTATTGCAATCATGTTATGATAAAGGATTTATTCTTACATTGTTGTATTCTCCA
This sequence comes from Picea glauca, assembly GCA_000966675.3. Taxonomy (NCBI): domain Eukaryota; kingdom Viridiplantae; phylum Streptophyta; class Pinopsida; order Pinales; family Pinaceae; genus Picea; species Picea glauca. The sequence continues at coordinate 31,616 of JZKD02S1270596.1, forward strand.
GTGTTTTGCGTTTGAATGTAAGAAGATCTTGCGTTTAGATGCCTTCTTCTACAGTCTGTTAGAAACCTGATGTTTACGACAGACCTTAGCATCTCCCTGATACAAGTCTTCCTCCTGCTCACCCTTACTACAACTTACTGTCTGAAGTTTGTCTAAGACCTCACTTGCCTATGCATAGTTTCAGAATTAGAACCACTTCGTAGTGAGTTAACTTCCATTCGATCACCCCTTTTACAAACAAATCATGACATAAACTGATGGGCGTTGGGCTCTGCTCCTGCTGCAATCCAGGGGTGACTTATGACGCTAACAGATTCATTTTATACTAGTTCAAGTTGGTTGAGACAAATTGGCATAGGTTTTAGGGAGTTACAAAAGTAGTTTTCCTATAAACCCTACTCCGGAGTACATAATTTTCGTGAATTTTACATTTTTTTGTCACTTTTTTAAGCATACACACATTTTTTGAAGAATAAGTGTGTGTGCGTGTGTATACTCCTTTTGAGAGAAAGAAGAGTGTATGTATTTTCAAGGAGGTATTATGGATAATATACATAGTGATCAAAGTCATTAGAAGAGGTGTATGAAGGGTATGGTGGCCAAATCAAGGCATCTAAGACATGGAGGTGTCAAAATATGATATAACACAAAGGGTTGTGATCCTTTACTTTTTCTACAAGATTTTGGATGATAGTTATTATAATGTTGGATCCTTAATTGGGAGGTTAAAGAATTCTCTCTAAATTCTTACTAGGGAATATGGTCCAATTTTTTGAGCTTTCTTTTTCACTCAGATTACACTACCAAAATTTTCCTATAGTGTCAAACATGGAATATTATTGGATATATGGCCTATGTGAAATATTTATGACATGATTTTAAATTAGATGATAAAAACCATATTAGGTACCCCTTATGAATTGAATTCATAGGTTTATCTGCATAAATGAGACCTTTTATGGTTATGTGTGTTTAAATATTTGTATTGGTTTTCAATTTTTGATGGAAGATAGAATTCATTTAGGGTCATTCCTCATGTCTATGTGGAACTCAATCTTAAAAATAAGCTTATGCAACATATCTATCTATATGCAATTAAAGGAGTTTGTTTCTAGAAAGTCAAATATTTGAATCTACCCAATCCCTACATTGCATGCCTCTCTTGGGATCACCTAAAATGACACTAACATTTTCATAATCCTAACCTAGTTCCTCAATAATCTAAGCCCTCAAATACAATGTCTCAAATATCAATTACCAATTTCTTTAAATCATGTTCACTATCCCATATTTATGCTTCTCAAGTCATGGCTACTTTGGTGAAGGAAAAGCCACACCTCTCAAAGTGGGGCCAATCCACCCTAATATCAACCTAATCCTTCTTAGAATACTAATATAAATAAAGGAGGGTGGAAAAAATATAAGAAAAAGGAAGGTCTCATGCTATTAGACATGAAAAATCTAGGAAAAGGGAGAACTTTAACTTACACTCTAAATTTACAAAGACATAATCAACCAACCTCCTGGGTGCAAACTTACAACATTGCAAACTTACAACATTGGAGGACTTTGTAACCGAAAATAGGTTGAAGACACTAATGAATTACTCTCCTTTAAATGAAGTTCTCTATTTATCTCTCCCTACAATACAAGGATGTAATGTGTGATTGGCATCACAGTGCAATTTCCCTAAGTAAAAAAAAAAAGTTTATACGATGTAAAATGCGATGCATGCACGGACGCCATTTGCATTTTATTTATGTTTCCTAGTTTAACATATGCTCTTGGGGCATCGTATTAGCAATTAATAAATTGAGACAAAATTTCTTTTCGAGAAAGTTAATATAACATCATATTGTGTCACTTAAGAATGTAAAAATACAACATTAAAAAAAACATTTGCATCTTTGTTGCGTCAAGTGTGTTGTTTGCATCGTTTTACCATCACAATGAGTCAATTTGTGCGTCGATGTTATATGTAAAGTACCGTTTTTTTTTACCAATCTAGTGTCAATTTGCAATTTTTTTTTTACCAATCTAGTGTCAATTTGCAACAGTTTAATGTCATTGTTGTGTTAAAATATATAATTTTTGTGTCACATTACATCACATTGTCACATTAAAAGTGTTTTTAACGTTATAATAAATATTTTGTATCAAATTAATGGTAATGATGTATTATTTTAATGTTAAATTTTAGACATAATTATAATTAATTATGTTTTAGTTTTTGGGGACAATTTAATTGTCAAGTGTCATGATATGAAGTGTTATGTTCGACGAGGTTCCGAGTTCAAATCCCCCCGATTTATCCGTGCTTGCAAAAGGGGCATATGTATGACACCTGGAGATTATATTGGTAGCGGTCAGAATCGACCACATGTCACGCGAGTAGGAGACCAACCCAGTTGTCGATTCTGCCAGTAACAATAATAATAATAAATTATGTTTTAATTATCTTTATTAATTTAAATATAATTGATTAATTAATTATAATAATAATTATTAATTAGTTTAATTAACAATTATTCTTAATATAATATTAATATTAATTATTATTTTTATAATACTAAAATATTAATGAGATTGATGATTAGTATACGTCTATTTTACTAGATAATAAACATGAGAGTAAAAATAATGTATATATAAATTCAATACCCTATTAATATTCATTTAGTTTCACATCACAAGAGGAAAAACCCATATATCCATAAATACAATTATAAAATTCATGACATTGACATTCAATTGATTTTAGACCATGGAAACAAAAAGCATGTATATAGAAACACACGGATAAAATTTTAAAATTGAATCACAAAATGACTATGTAATTTTTTTGTTTATAAATAAGTGGTATATTGCCACTTCGAGAAAATGTCAACTTTGTTTACAACATAACATGAAATCATTTTTACATGTAATAAAGTGAAGTGAATTTGAAATTATCAAAAGATAGTTGAACTTCCTATAAATAAGTGGTACATTTAAGAGTGTGGAATAGGGTTAAAAAAATAAATAAGTGGTGATGAGAAGGAAATTAGTCTTTGTAGATTATGTGTCAATGAAACCATTGCGGGTAAAATAGAAAGGACCTTTCTTGAAGGAAAATCTCTACATAAAAACACAGTTTAAAATTTGGTTATTAATTCAAGGTCCAAATAGAAGGTTTTCATGTGGTGAAGTTGCTGGTCTCGAAGCACAAGTTCCTTAATTGCTTAGAGATTTTAAGGTTTTGTTAATTTTCCATTGTTTAAATAGTTGCAGACAAGCTTCAATGCAGATGATCCTTGTATCCGGTGTTGGCTTCTTTAATTTTTCATATGGTAGGTAGAAAGGTGAATGAGAATGAGAAGGAGAATTGGATAGGCAGATGCGTGACTCATATCCATTTGAAATAGGAAAACCCTAGACACAAAGAAAATCATAATCGTGTATTGGAAAAATGTTCAATGTACAAAATATTTTTGTGTGATTTCTTTATTAAATAGAGATCTATTACACAACTTCTTTATGGGGAAATATAAATAAATTTGTCTCTAAAAAATTCCAAAAAAGTCCTAGCAACACGAGATGAGAGAAAGTTTCTAAGGTTTAATTTTTATCATTGAATACGAAGGAATAAATTTAATATGAAACA
>JZKD02S1270596.1:37468-53993 GCA_000966675.3 Picea glauca
TCAACAAAAGTATGGTGATCTTGGAAAGCTTCTCTTAATGCTTTTCGAGCACATAAACAAAATTCTAAAGAATCACAAGTAATCACTTATCCTCTTAAGGTCCGATAGACCAATTAGGTCTTAGTGGACGTTAATCATCATCATCATCATCATTTAATTAATGTAAAGTATATAAATATAAAATTTATTTAATGTAATGTAAAGTATATACAAATTTATTTAATTAATATAGTTATTATTTTATCATAGGTAATTTATTTTATATATTATTTAATAATGTGAAATAATTTTTTTGATATAATATTTATTAATATATAATAAGATTAATATTAATTTGATGGATTAGTTTAAGTACTTAAGTGTTTTGAGTTTTATGTAAGAAGTTTCACACACCAAAATATATTCCATACAATCTCAATGGGTCTATGGTTAAGAACATGTGTTTCCTCTTAAGAGGTCACACGTTCAAATCCAGAGAGGGGTTAGGGTATGTATACCTCAATTTCATATCCAATTTTTCATCAATCAATAAAATTCCATAATGGGATTGGATGGTCCAAAATATTCAATATCTTTTATCACACAAACCTTTTGTAATCGTTGATTAGGTGGATTTGTTAGGGTGGACATATTGTTATTTTTGTTATGATATTCAATTAATTTGTGTTAATGATTATGTTATATATTATGGTGAACATTGTGTGTGAGTACATTGATCATGGGTTGTTAGTCCTAGTGAGTGAATGTCCAATTTAACTATGAATCCTCATGGCAATGAAAATGTACACAACTCGGTTATCATTATTATCATTATTATCATGTGAGTTTATTGATTATAGTAATAAGATTATTGGTATTATTATCATTACGTCATTATATTTAAGATTATTGATATTAATAATATTACATCATTTAGTTAGGATTATCATATTAAACTATTTTGGAGAATCCATATCATGTTAAGTTACATAACTAGTTAAGCACCATTAAGGATATGTGTGTAGGACATGCTATCCTCTTTTTATATGAATTGGGTTTGCAATATAAGTTTGATCGTTATTTCAATGGGCATTAACACCTAGGGGTTGATCACCCCAGGTCTATAGGTTCCTTCAAATTTTGGTGAAGTTGGTTAGGGCTATGGCTTATGCCAAATTGAAGCACTATAACCAAGCTATTTGTGATTGACAATCACCTAAGGGTGATGATTCATTGTGAACAACAACATGGTTGAGAAAAATCAACTTAGATGTTATGAATTTGTAAAACTAGAGGGCACAATGTCATTCAAGTTGACGGTGTGGTTTATTCTAGGTAGAGAAAGTCTAGAGAATACAATCTCATTCATAATTTCATTCCTCTACAAATTGCCACTTTGAAGAATGTTATTGATGATCAAAGAAAGCCAATGATAAGTTTGTAGGACTAGTGATTTATTTTCCATCCTATTCCTTTTGCAGATGGTGAGAATGTTTGTTATGTGTCTATTCTTGAATAGCCAATGTTACAATTTGTGGAATCTACTAGTCAAGAAATCACATTGAGAGAGGAAGAGACTAGAAAATTAAACAAGGAGGTCAAGAGGGAACTAAATGCCTTTGATAATAATTTTTTATCCAAGGATCAAATGAAATTTTTGGTTAGATCAAATTCATAAACAAAATCATTCCCTGAAGGCAAGACATCTATTCTGATTGATGAAAGTGTCCATACAACTTGCCAACCTTCTTCTCCTAGTTTTATTGTTAGCATAGAGATCCAACTTGTGCCATGAAACAATGATATAAATGTTAAAAACCTTGCTCATATTGAAATTTGTATTCCAAACAATGCTAATTGGGAACAAACCAAATTGGCCCCAAATGAGGAAGAGTCCCAATGATTTAGGAATATAAATGTTGAAATTCTAAGGAAAGAAAAAATTTGGAACAAAGTGTTGCGGATACAACTAATCCTGTAGCCAGGGTTGACTATTCATAGATAGAATCGAAGAAAAATTCAATTCAATCCATGGGTTATGTCTACAATGACTTAATGTAACTACCAATTAGTTATAAAAAGGACCTATCTAGTCACAATGCTCAGATGGAGAAAAATCATTTGAGTTTACCTCGCACCAATTGCCCTTTCTCCTATCCATGCTTTCATACCTTCACACAAGAAACAAGTACCTTTCTGAAACTAATTGGCAAAAACAAAAGACAAATATGAAATAACTACCTTAACTGACTATCAAGTAAGTTAGAACCTTAACCAAACACTGAAAGAGATCAATCATTGAACATTCACAGAGAGTTTGGGGAGGGAAAGAAGAGAGATATACATTTTAATTATAATGAAACAATAATACACAAATATATACTTAATCTACTTTCAACACCTTCCATAACTGTCGTCTAAATTCCTTTGTCCCTAGTCCACTCAGTACTGCTTCAAGACTTCGAAAATATTCTCCACACAAGAATGAGGAAAACTGAGAGGTTTTACACCTCAAATCAAGAAAGTGAGAAATACTCAAGGAACATGGGCTCCTTGAGGGTTAAAGGCCATAAAAACCTCAAGGAAACAACAACCTTTGATCGTTTTGGTAGGAGGATAACTTTGTTACTACTTCAATGTTTTTTCTCATTCCTTCCATTATGATTCATTTTATACCAATTCAAGTTGGTTGAGACAATTTCACACAGGTTTTAGGGAGTTATAGAAGTATTTTTCCCGTAAACCCCACTTGGAGCACATAGTTTTCGTGAATTTATATTTTTAGTCACTTTTTTAGGTTTATGCACCTTTTTTGAATAAGAAGTGTGTGTGTACACTCATTTTGTTAGCAAGAAGAGTGTACGGATTTCCAATGAGGTAGTATAGAAAGTCTACAGAGTGATCGAAGTCATTAGAAAAGGTATATGAAGGGTATGGTGGCCAAATCAAGGCATATAACACATGGAGGTGACGAAATATGTTATAACACAAATGGGTGTGATCCTTTACTTTTCATACAAGATTCTATATGATAATTGTTTTACAATGATCGAACCTTTATTAGGAGGCTAAATAAATCTCTCTAAATTCTTATTGGGGACTAGGGTCCAAATTTTTGTGCTTGTTTTTCCACTTAGATTACACTACCATATTTGTCCTATAGCATCAAACATGGAATATTCTTGGATCTCTGGCCTATGTACAATATTTATGACATGGTTTTAAACCATATGACATAAACCATGTTAAGTACCCCTTGTGAATTGAATTCATAGGTTTATCTACATAAATGAGACGTTTTATGGTTATGTTTGTGAAAAATATTTGTGTTGGGTTTCAATTCTTGATGGAAGATGGAATTCATTTAGGGTCATGTAACATCCCTAGTTTTAATCCCTGCAAATTATAATGTAATTATGTAAATGCAATTTAGGCTAGTGAGTCAATATTTTTGGGCTAGAAAGTATGTATTGTTTTATATGGTCCGGGGCCAAGCTATGTAAGATATACATTGAAATAATTAATAAAATAATAATTGATGGTTGTGATACAGGAGGGATAGAAATGACGGGGGCCATGATTAGACAAGAGAAGGGGATAAAAGAGGGACCCAAGGAGAAACCCATGTCATTTCTTAAGTTAATGTATCATTACCATTTAATTCTTCCTTTGAATTCTTAGACACTCAATCATTGAATTCATGTAAGAGGGTTGGCATGTGAAATCCCCTCATAGAGTTATTGATTACATAGGATGAGCATAATCAAGCATCGAGTAACTATGAGAGTTAAGCAATCCTTTTGGGAAAGAGTGAGAGACAACATGTATGGGAGAAAAGGAAATTTGAATGGAAAGAAAGGAACAGTTTTTACATGTTGATTTTGGGCAGCAAGAGAGGAGTTGAGTGCTAGGAAGAGAACCAACCATGTTGTGATTGAAAGTATACATTATTGGGATATGTTTATGCTAAAAATTTGGCATGTGTTCCTGTAAAAGCAGGCTATGTGACTATGGATCATTTTTCTTGTGAAGGAAATGGATCAAGAGCCTTGTGAAGGTTGTTGTGAGCACTCTTGGAGAAACTGAGAGTTCCTAGAGTCTCTAGCTGTGTGATTCCTAGACAACTTAATGCATGGGATCCATAGAGGGAAGTGGGAAGGCCTTAGGGACTGCGTGGTAGATAAGGGGGACCCCATTCCTTGGGTTGTGGGGGTTCAGGGGAAGAGAGATGGTGGATTGGAACTGTTGTTGGAGTAGAAAATGGGTTTTGGGCTGCTGAATGTGGAGAGTGGAAAACCAAGAGGGCTATACCTCCTTGTGGACTCGTAACCTCAACTTGGGGGTGGAGTTTTGTTGAGAGAAAATGAATAGCAAGCCTATGGATGGGAGGAACATACTTTATATGCCTCCACTTGATTATTTTATAAATAGATAAGTTTTTTGTTGTATTTATTATGATTATTCCACTGTATAATGAATATTTGAATGTTGTGTGTTTGCTTGAATGGTTGCATTCATGTTTTAAAATATGTTTTTAAATGTATGTTAAATTATGGCCCTACTTCCCCTTGGTTATTTTATATGTATGGGGTATTTTTTATCCGTTTTTAGAAAGCAAGTCTTTTAGAATGGTACCTGAATGTTTTTGTGTGTTTATGCTAGTAGTGGGTACATTACAGGTCAATCCTCATGTCTATGTGGACGTCAATCTTTAAAATAAGATTTTGCAACATATCTGTCTTTTTGCAACTAAAGGAGTTTGTTTCTAGAAAGTCAAATATTTGAATCTACCCAATCCATACATTGCATGCCTCTTTGTATCACCTAATATGGCACTACCCTCTTCATAATCCTAACCTAGTTCCTCAACAATCTAAGCTGTCAGATACAATGTGTCGAAGATCAATGACCAATTTCTTGAGATCCTATTTGCTACGTCCCCACATGATGCCTGCCCAAATCTTATGATCGTGCACCTGTTGAGGGCATGTGGCACTGTGAAGGTTCTCACTTGGATGCTTGGAAACACCAAGGATACTTTGTTTGGACTATGCCTCTTCACCTAGATCATACCCATAATCCATTCTATGCTACAAGAGAGTCACACTCCTACTCTAGTGAAACTCACTTCTATACTTAGACAATTTTTTAATAACTTAACACTTAGTTATTTAAGAATACATCCATGAACATGTGAAACAAAGAGAACACTTGAGAAAAAAATAAGACACACAAATATAGTGCGAGAAACACAAGACATGCCTAACACCCGACTAAGTATTATTATTGTGAAATAGTTACAATATGAGCACTACCGACTTGGTTTACAACTTGGGATAAGTCAGACAGTTCGCCTCACCTCACCAAGACACTCATACACAAATTCATCACACCAAGACTCATCCATCACAACCACTGTCGCAACTCCTATGATGCAACCCAGACGTGAACTCACCACAGACTTGCCATCTATTCTCTTTCGTAATGATTCACTCAAAACTTCAGTTCTCTTTCATAGCATGCCTCACCCAAACATGCAACAAGAATTCCCAAAGCTCCAATTTTTCCCTTCTTGCTACTGGACTCAATCCAAACAAGGTCTCCCCAACTCTTTCCACAGAATCACATCAAGGTAGTACAAGTCCTCCCATGTGGAGTGACTTGGCTCCTTAAGGGAGGGAACCCCTCCTTGTCCAAATCTTCCTAAAAAAATTGGTGTTGACCTTACTCTCTTGACTATTCCTTCTTGGTTGTGTGCCTTGTGTTTTTATATGGAATCCAAACATCACCTTCGCAAATCACCGCATCCTTTGGGTGTGTTGCACCCTTTCGTGAACCAACGCACCCATGAAACCATGCAATCATCAACCCTTCGTGTCCTTTGGGATATATGCACCCCAACCTTGGGTGCACTCCTCATGTCGATGTGCCCCAACCTCTTTGGTGCGCCTAGCCTTGTGTGTGCGCTTTTCCGAGATGACTCATATTTTGACTTGACACGTCTCTTCTCTTGGTTGATTCTTCCCTATGATTCACCTCATGCTTGGAAAGGACCTTGGTGTGTTTGTGCTCCCAAGGAACTCACTTTCCCAACTAGTGCAACTCTTGGGTGTTGAAGCAACCCCAAATTCTATCTCCTTGAGGACTTGGGTGAGCAAGTCTGCACCCTTCTAATTGAGAAAATTACATGTAACATACCCAGCCCCCAGCTGGGTCATGTCACTACTAATACGACTGAATAAAAATTTCTGATACTAAATCTAAATGAAAAAATAACCCATATCATGGCATTCATACACATGCAACTGCCTATGTTGTTTGAAAATGTAAATATAATTGATTAATTGTGCATAGCTACAAATAAATAACATACAACGACATTCAACCACATTCAACCACATAAACAAGGATTTAAATGCATCATTTTTCTCACAACAAGCAATAATAATAACCAAGTATATCTTAGAGTAAATTGCACAACATCTATATCAATATTATACATGCATAAAAAAAAATAACAACACTTATCTTATAAAATGTGCAACCTACTGCAGAGGAAAGACATTCCTCCTAGTTGTAGCCTTGTTGTTCCAGTTCTCAACAACAAGAAACCCCCTATCTGGGGCTATGAATCCACAAGAGACGGTGGTTCCTAAGGCTCACTAATATCCCCTTCCCAATAGTAAAAACTCATAGCTAATTCCAGTTGACCATCTCTCTTCCCCTCAACCTGCAAAACCCAAGGGATGGAATTCCCCTTCATTGCCCACATTCCCTTAGTTCTTTCCACTCCCCTATAGGGATTCCAACACAATTTGTACATGAATTCTACTTGTTGGGATCTCAGGAATTCCACAACTGCAACACAAATTTTCCCAGCAACAAAACACATGCTTCCCTAGATGAATTTAGAATTTTTTTTTCTCCAAAGCACTCATCCTCTTTCTCCACAAATTTTTGAGCTCCAAATAGCTGATAAAATTACCCACAACAACTACCTTCAATCTTCAACACTCATAACCCCTTTGTTGGCCAAAACAAATCCATGTAAAAAAAACTCTCCATGCAAAAACATGAATGTGCAATTTTGGTCCCTACCCATATGAATTTCCCCTCTTTCTCTTGATTTCTTGACTTGCACTCTTCCCCAAGATGATTGTACTCAACCCTCATGCTTTCAATAACTATGGGAAGTGACTCTCACACCAACCCTCTTGTAGGAATTTCAATGATTGGGCTCTAGAACATTCAACATATAATGGAAGGTTCATGGTAAGGATAATTTATAAGGAAATAAGAAATGGGGTTTGGTTTAATAGACATGAGTAAACTCTCCCCCTTAGATCCATTCCTTCTCATGTGGATACTTATCCCCCAAATATCCATGTGTGTCCATCTATAGCTGGAGATACATTTTATTCATTACATTCAATTTACAACATTTACATATTACATTGCTTTGGCTCTCGGCCATACATCACAATTACAATATTCATCGCTAGTTTGGGGTTTGAAAACAAGGATATTACATTACATCCTCCCCCACCTCAAGTTGTTGTTTTTACCAACAACATACACAAAATCTATGATCTCCAAGTCTTTGTTCAAACTCATGCCCCCATCACAACTAAGTCTTCTAGAAACCCCATTTTTTTCTTGGAAAACACAACTACAAACTACTCAACTCTACACAAAATATTCCCAAAATTGATATTTCCCAACCCTTCTATGTTTTTGTTTCCTTGTTTCCCTATTGTTGTTGTTTTCATTGCCTTGTTGCTTCAACTCATCAACTATCTAAGTGTTGAACTGTTGTGATGAACTATTTCGCCCCACTTCAACTATCTCTACCATGTCTCTGCACATTGCGCATCACAAGTCCTGTACTAGTCGAGTGATCAATCCAACTATCACGTCCAAGTCTTGAGATGTGCCTCCCCATGCCTGAACTTAGTTGTTTCTGTATGCATCTCTAGCACTACATCCAACTCCAAAGACTAAGGCAAGTATCCACCTTTCCTTACTACTGCCACATCCAATATTCGTTAAGGAGATTATCCACAATGTCCAAGTGTTGTTCCTCCAAACTTAATAACACATCCATACTTGTAACCCCCTTATCATGTTGTGGTTCTCATCCAATTCATGAAATAGTTGAATGGCCAGTCCAATATTAACACTCCTTGAGTTTGCAAACCCTCATGCACAAACTGGTTACCTCCTTTCGCAATTCGGTTTGTCTATATGCATCCTCTGATCAAGGGAAGGTCGCCCCTCACCTTTCTGCATTATGAAGTCATCCCAAAACAAATTCATCGGTGATACCTTCACTCCACTACCCACCTCATGGTGCAATTGGATAATATTTTGTAACCACATATGGTCTGCATCACACCCAAGTCTACAAAGAGTCAAGGGAAATCACCATGCATTTGTCCTCTTACACATATAACCAAATATTCCCTTGTAACTCAACCTGTGATGAAGTCCACAAGTCTGGATTCCTTGGCTGAAATCTCCCCATATTCATCTGTGTCTTTGGGTATGAAGTATCCCATATATTCCAAGAACCACGCATCTAAACTACCTTTCCCCATTACTTCACCACTTGGCCATGTTGTTGTGTCTACCTCTCTATTGTTTGAAATGGTTATGATCCAGGTGGATATTGGTGGCCACCCACCTATTCCAACTGGCTCCTCTTGTCATTTTTTAGTTCAACACGTTCTTTTGTACTTCTTTGTAATTGCGGGTTCTACACTTATGGGGCTGTCTAAATCCCTACACATCTTCCAGGTGGAGACTAGTGGCCTCCCACCTAATCCAACTGGCTTATTTTGGAAGTCTTCATGTGAACACATGTTTTTGTACTTCTATGGCCATTTTGGGGCCCTAAACAATGTTTTTTTGGCATGCCACAGTCAAACTATAGATGGAGTTAGAGTTTGATGGCATAATGATTAGTTCTCGAAAAGGCCTTTCCAACAAGCTATCACGCGCCTAAAACGAAGATCGTATGCAAAAGTTACGACCTTGGGAAGTTAATGTACTAACTTAGCCAAACAGGGCCCACATGAATTTTGGCATTTCATCTCCTAGGGTTAGGTTTTTGGATGTCTAGGGTTTTTTCATTCATGTTTATTATAAAATAGGCCTTCGAAGCCTCATTGTAATCATTTTAATGTGAATGAGCATATCCGTCACATCTCTTCTAAGAGATAAAGTTGCCACCATTCTAGCGAGTCTTGCACTCTGTATTTTTACAGTCTCTTTACAATTCTTTCATTAATATAAATCAAACATTGTTGTATTTATATGTTTTTGGCAATTTTTATGAGCATTTCATTGGAACATCTCTTCTTTCATTTCGTTCCGAAAATAATTTGGATCAATGGTATCAAAGAAGGTTTCTCTTGATCGTTTTTTCAGCACATGTCCTTGACAAGGTACGAGTATATCTAGTTGGGTCTCGATATTGTCTCTCTTGAGTAAAATCACTCTCACACACCCAATAAACCCTCGAGGCAGAAGAAAAGAAAAATGGCAAAGAAAATGAATCTATTAACCTGTTTCTTGAGCAAGCTCTTGCGCGACAGAGGGATGAAATGATGGATAATTTTGCACACATCATTCAATATCTGCCGATAGCAACATGAGCATATTCATCAAGTGGTCATTTTGGAGGAACCTCTCCCTTCAAGGTACAAGTTAATTTTGATATTCCCATATTTGAAGGGTAGATAGATGCAGATGCCCTAGAAAAATGGTTAAATCTATTAGAAGGTTATTTATTTATTCACAATTTTTCCGATAGGGAAAATATCACCTTTGCAGTCCTCAAGGATCTCCCCCACGTTAAACATTGGTGGGAAACTTACTAGGAGAAAAGTTCCACAGAGGAATTTGGAATATGTGGGGTCGAGACCACTTGGTATTTTTTTTTGGATGCGGTCAAGGAACAATACTACCCTGTTGATAACTATGAAGACCAGTACATGAGATGGACCACACTGTGATAAGAGAAGAGAAAAATAGTGTCAGAGTTCACAAATAATTTCCATACCTTGCGCACCAATATGGGTAGAAAAGACTCTGAATGACGTCTGGTTTTGAATGGCTTTGCATAGGTACATCCAAACCGAAATGGATTTCCTAAACATCTCATCATTGAGGGTTTCCTATCGATATGCTGTCAAAATCGAGTAGAAATTTAGGCACCAGAAAAAATGGGACTTTGGGTCTGCAAATCTGCAACAACCAAAGCATGGTAAAGATGACCCTAACCAATAGCCTCTAGAAAAACAATCCAAGACACAAGACAAGAAGGGTAAAGGAAATATGAAGAATGACACTGGGAAGTAGTGTGGCTTCCACAAAATCCTCAGGAACAACACTGATGAGTGTCGCTTGAAACAGTCATTGGTGGCTGAGGTCAAAGACACAAAGCTGAAACCTAATTCGAAATCCAATCCATAAAATATTGAAATGAGACAGATCATCAATGTAGACTCCACTACTACTGTCGTGACCAAAACAATTCAAATAGAAGAACTAGTATATCCTGAAGAGGGGGAGTGCCTCTTCCATTCACAGATGTGGGTGAAAGAGACCCCATTGCATTTCATTGTTGATAATGACAGTGCTAGTGGGAAACCCCCCCTATGAATACACCATGGTTTACAATGTAGGCAAATCAACAACCGTCTAAAAGTCAAATACTTCTCTAACTACCCCAAACATACCCAAGACTCATATAAGAAAATCAAGTATGAGAAGGATCAAGTAACTATACCTCTACTCCACATCCAGTGATGATCCTCTTATGCTTGAAAGCTTCGCTGACTGCACGCCTCCTCCCAAGGATGGCTTGCATTCAAAGACTGACAAACAAAAATCTACAAGCATGCAATTCATATACAAATAAGGTTTAGATGTTAGAATATCAAAACATAAACCATTACAAACATTCAATACACCATCATTTGGGACAGGAAAAGTACTTCTTTTATTGATAACTCAATGATTATACCTTTTACAACCAAAGATGACTACTGCTCCACGAACCTAGTCCGAGCTCTGCTTCACCAAGCTCCAAGTGCACTTATGTATGGATTCTCCTCTCAACCTTCATATCTCTTCTTGGGAAGTGAATGGGTTCTGATGGAGGAAGAAGGACAAATTGGGGAATGTTGAGGCAATTCTCACAAAGGGGCTGCAATTACTTGGGGAAAGGAGGGGATGTGAATCGGGAAGAGTTTCACTTTTCTTATGTCTATATGTGGAATGAGACCCCAACACCTCCTTTATATGACAAAAGGATGGTTATTAGGTTGGGTGACGGGCTATAGGCGGTGGATTAGTTGGGAAACTACCCAATAACCCATAATCTCAACAAATTCCTTACAAATTTTTATTTTTTGCAACTTTTGCAAGTATACGTGGGTTGCAGTGGTACACCATGTGTATGTATGTGGGTTGTAGTGGTACAACAAGAGTATGTACGCGAGAAGTATTGGTGTAGGGTGCGTATATCTTCAAAAAATGGGTTTTTTAGAAGAGCAACTTAGTGATGGCTTGACAAAAAATGGAAGTAAGAGGGCCAAAGGCCAGGTATGCGTATGTAGAGAAATTTAGGGTTATAACAGATTCCCCCTAATGTGTGAGGTCATAAGAGCATCTGATGGCCGAAATACATTACAAAATCTTCACCAATGTACAAAATGAGTGAGCCCGGGACCAGAGTTCGGGAGGTGCCATCTACAAAAATAACAATTGTCTCTTAGAGCCTGGCATACCCATGCTCAGGATGAAATAAATCATGGATTCTAATCAAATATAATGAATATCCATGTCATATAACTATATAAAGTGTAGCCGCAAGTAATACACAACAGATCTACATCTCAAAATCAAAGATATACAAGTATAGTATCCATCTTCAAGAAGTCGATACCACCTCATGGTTGGAGATGAGGTCTTCATAGATTGAGAAACAAATTCAAGATATTCAAAACTTGGGTAGGAGTGAAATGTGAGTGTATGAATTCACTACCCAAAGGTCTTCGACCGCTCTTTGGGAAAATACAAGAGGATCTCGATGATCAGGTAGAGAACTTCATTGATTTCGAACAAGGACTTGATTGGACTTTCGGGATGGTCGGGTCATGAGGTCAAGAGACAAACTACAGAAATGATGACTGAGGTTGGGTGAAACTTCCCTTGGACAACAACATGAAAGATGATCAGACTTAGGAAACATGACATTGACATAAGTTCACGATGTAGGAGGCAACACAAACTCTCCATGTGTTTGGAAGAGTAACCAAATAGAGGAGGGCACAACTCTATGTAGAGAGAACATCTTCCTAAGGTCATATTAGATCCCAAATATTGAAAAACAAATGAAAGGATGTTCTTTGTCCAAGGGCTCTTCATTGTGCTGCCAAAATAAAAGAATGTATATTTCCCGTCCCCTCTTTTTGGGTTTTTTTTATTTTTTTGTCATTTTCAATTTTTTAAAGAGATTGAAAAAGAATAAAAGAATGCTACATTACAAACGAGGAACAAGTGTCACAAGAAATCATACTAGTTCCAGGTGCAAGGAAAACATTAATAATCAGAGAAAGGAGATATGTGCAAGAAAAGGGACACTCGGGGAAAATTCCTCCATGGGTCAAGGTGTCAGGTCGCAGAGGCAAAGTGCTACTAGGTTTGCGTATACCGCATGCTTCAAAGGTTTAGTTGAGAGAAACATGGAGCTGACATTAGGCCAAAGACGCAGAGATGCAAATGCGATTAGCAGGACACAATGAAATCCCCTTCAATGTAATTTTAAGGAGCCCAGAGAAGGTAAGCTTGATATTTTTTCATTTTTAGGGAGTTTGAAAAAACGTAAAAGAAGACTCCACTGGGTACCTTTTTCACAAATAGTCTAGTTAGTTCAGAAAGGGGTAAATTAGCACCGAAAAGTTGCCTATTCAAAACCATTCTAATGAGTGTGACAAATACAAGATCACTCGACAATATTTTCAATTTTAAGGAGTCTGAAAAGAGATTAACTATGGACTCACTGCCTTTTTATGGATTTAGTCTCCTTAGCCTGAAAATGTATAAAATTTATCGAGGAGAACTGTCCCGGCGAGACGAATCTCCCGAGGTGTGCCTTTTTCCTCCATAATCCACAGGCGAAAAAAAAGGGGTAAACTCATGCCAATAGATGTTCTTCTGGACCAATTTAACGAGTGTGAAGGAACAAGGTCACTCGACGATATTTTCAATTTTAGGGAGTCTGAAAAGAGATTAACTATGGACTCCATGGGGGTTCCTTTTTTGTAAGTAATCTCCAAGGCCTGAAAAAGGTGATAAACCAAAACCATGGAGAATGTTCATTTTTCATAAATTTAGTCCCTCAGGCCCGAAAAAGGGTTAAACTTATACTCGAGAATACTCTTCTAGCAAACCAAAGTTCCCAGAGTATACCTTTGTTTGTAAAATTGACCATCCAGACTGAAAAAGGGGTAAACTACCACCGGACATATGTTCCTTCAAACTTGAGTTTGGCGAGCGTGAAGGACAACAAGATCGATCGACAATATTTTCATGTTTAGAGAGTCTGAAAAGGGATTAAAGAAGACTCCAGGAGGTTAATTTTCTTAGTTAATCCAGACAAGCTTGAAAATCATAAATGTAGTCTCGTTAAATGTTGCTTTCAGATTTAAAAGATAGCTTGAAAGACAACAAAGCGTTCTCATTTTTGGAGTCTCGAGGTTGAGGCCAAGAGTGATGGTGAATCATAAAAATGAGGCTCAAACTCTTAATCATGACAGGACTAAAAAGGACTCCCGAGCCTAAAGTCATTAGAGACAGTATGGACGCCAAAATGCAAGAAGGATCTATCTAGGGCATCCATGTAAAGGTAGTCTCTACCACCTAATCATGACACTTCTAAAACAACAATGATGGTTCTATGTCACACTTCAGTGGGGTCGATTCTATGGAAAAACGAAAAATACAAAAATATGCAGAAAGTGGAGGTGGAATCCTAACTTATATGCAAAAAGTTGGAAAAAAATGACTTTTACCAAAGGACCTTTAAAAGTGACCCATCTCCCAAAAACGTTACCAAACCAAAAGGAAAAATGCATCATAACATCCAATAAGAAACTTAAGAACCAAATTAAATGATTTCCAAGCCAGAAAAAATGACAAAAGGGTTCAAAAAAGTGGCAAAAGGGAAAAAAAAGGCTATAAATAGAAGTTGACAACTCATTTTCACCATTGCAATTTGAAAATTAACCAGAAGGTAAAAAAGACCCTTTTGCTAAAGAAGTTCATTACAGGAGCTTCAAAGGACGAAACAAACTTCCACTCAGACCAAGTAAGTACAAACTCATCCCTATTGCATTTCCATTCTTCTTTTATGCATTCTTTTTTGTTATTTTGGTGGCGCGCTTTCCTAAAAAGGGTGGCCCTACATGTACGCAGGCTGTCCAAGGACAGCCTGCATATGTTCGCGAGCATAAAATAGTCTACTGCAGACATACGTGTTTGTTTCCAAAACATCCCGCATACACCCTCAAAAGCATGGAAAAATAAAAAGTGCAAAAGCTAACTCCCCTTTGAACTGTCATGGAACATGATATATTTCCACTGGAGGGAGAGGGAACACGAGGAGATTTATATCTTGGTCTATGAGGACCCTGTTTCCATTTCCACATTGAAACAATGTGGGATGTGGAAGTTCTTTTGGTGTCTATTTATGAGGGCACAACTCAGCTTACTGAAAGCCTTGGTGGATTATTGGAACCTAGATGCAGAGGCGTTTATGATAGAGGGGCAGTCGTTGACTCCAATGATCGAGGATATATATTTCTTGACTGGCCTCTCAAGGAGAGGGGAACTAGTCAATCTACGCACTTTCACCCTAGGCCCTTCAACATCACAAACTACATTGGGATGCATTGCGAGGCCGACATTGAGAAAGTAGGTTCTCAAGTGCCCATAAACAAGATCACCAAATTGTCACTGAAGGTGATCCTACTGCTTATTGGGTGGTGTTGATGGGTCCTAAATCCCTTTAACTCAACAAAATGAACCAAACCTGCCACCGAGGCCTAATTAGACTTTGCAGTGTTTAATAGTGGAGTGGATCTCTAAATCTTGTGATTCGACCAATTAATCGATGGGATTTACGTTTTCTTTTGAATGCCTCTCCTTTGGTTTGAACTTTCTCTTTTTGTATTTTCTCTTAGGTGGGACCAATATAAGATTATAGCCAGTATAAAACAACTTGAAATCAAAACGACAAAAGGTTTTAACTACTGGAGAAGAGGTTTTTCTTGGGATAACCCGCTACTCAAGCATGCAAACGACAATTTTATACCACATGCCTAGTACTAATACGTTAACCATGTGAGTATCCAATTACTGTCTAAGACACTTAATTATCAGAAAGAAAACACATATGCGATAAACAATGGAAAGTAAAATAATTCAACTACTCTAATCATCCATCAAATAATAACACAACGATTCATCTTCATCATTAAAGAAAAGAACAGTACAACATTTCATCAGATAACTTAACAATAGATTCCATAGCTCTTACTTGTTACAACATCTATTCATGAAACAAGATAGGAAATAGTTCTTCTCCACGTCCAATCATACATGCATTTGATGAAAATATAACTTGTCTTTGGTCCATAAGGAATTCTCAATTACGGGTAGCTCCAAAATAATTCTTAACAAACCAGAAAAGAGAGTTTCTTGCAATAACCATCGACCCCTAACTAATTGGTCGATGCTCTTATTTATAACATAAAATTCAACTGGAAATAACTTCTAAGTGTAGATAAGTAAAACAAAACTTGCCACGTGGTGTTCTATCCTAACAATTTTCTAACCGTCATCTTAAGATATCACTTTGAAAGGGTGACTTTTCTCATACTCTGACCAACTGATGAACAACTCCTCACAGGTGTTGGTGTATGGGAACCTGTGCTTTTCCATCGGGGCTGCGTAAATTTCTCTTATTTCTATCGCATGCGCCCGATACTTAACTAGACTTTCACTCAACTGTTGCAGCATAGCCTGAGCTCTTATAAGGTGTTCCTTAAATTGTTGCACATGTCTTGGTGTTGTGTTGGTCACATTTGCTAGTCTTTCGGCCCTTGAAGAATCTTGCTTAGTGTGCGATTCGACTATGTCGTGTGATCCAGATGGATATCGGTGGCCACCCACCTTTTCCAACTGGTTCAAAACAGTTTTCTGACATTTTTGGCAATTTACTATTTTTAGCAGTTTTTCGGGTCCTGAAATTTTGGAGCCATTTTGAGGCCCTAAACGATGTTTTTTGGGGTACGGTAGCAAAGTTTCATCATGAAATTTTGTTCAAATTTTGTAGTCCTCGAATAGATATTTCCAATGAGGTATTATATGCCTAAAACAGAGATCGTATGCAAAAGTTACGACCCCGGGAAGTTGATGTACTCACTTACCCAAACGGGGCCCACATGACTTTTGGCGCTTCATCTCCTAGGGTTAG
>JZKD02S1270596.1:58244-111817 GCA_000966675.3 Picea glauca
TGACTTTTGGCGCTTCATCTCCTAGGGTTAGGTTTTTGGATGTCTAGGACTTTTGGCATTCCTGTTTATTGTAAAAAGGCCTTCAGAGCCTCATTGTAATCTTCTTCTTGCGAATACGCGCTGCCGTCACATCTCTTCTCAGAGATAAGCCGCCACCATTCCAGCAAGCTTATTTCCGCTGCATTTTACAGTTTCAACTTATTTCGTTATTTAATAGAAAACCAGTTTTACTGTATCTCTCTTATTTTTGTGTTAAGCACCTGCTAATAATCGGTATTCATTTCATTCTGCTCATAAAATCTGGATCATCGTGCAAGTAGACAAAGTCATCGGGTGTGCCGAACTCGGGGAGTTTGATATCTTTCATCACCCGATTAATCTTTGTCCAGTGTTTCTCGCACTTGACCCACTTCTCTTGAATTTTTCGGTGAGGTTCCCGAGACATTTTTTCTCAATACTCAACAATCTTCTTTATGCGATCAAGACTACTTTCATTCAACACCTAGATGTTGTGTTCTTATTTATCTCGACCTTGTTGGACTACACCAATGTAGTCGACTCTTTCCACGACTTACTACAGTTTTTCATACCACCGCTCCATATCCTTGCACATTGCGAGTGCCATGAGGGTGTCCTCCTGTAGTTCAACGATTCTTGCGGTGAATAAGTGCCACTCGTCTATGAATTTTCTATAGGCCTCCTAGAACTCACTCCTTAATTATACTGTGGCCTGTGTGGTGTCCTGATAATACTTAACCAAGTGGTGCAAATGTTCTAGTTCTTTTAGGGAGGTGGCCAACTCCTTTTCATCCCTTTTAGATATGTCTAGGGTGGCGTTCGAGATCGCTCTCCCTATGCCGAAGAGTTCAGATGTTCTGGAATTTTTTGTGTTTATCAAATCTTCCTCTGTAGTGGTGAGGATGGAGAGATACAATGTAATCCTCCTTTTCTTGGTGGTCCATTGGACAATAGCCTTCCTCTTCTGAACATAGGAGATCGCATATATGTCTGCTACTTTGTCCACATGCTCAAGAATGTGTTGATCTCCCCATGTGAGTGTATTCCCTAGACCTCCGACAATGTACACATGTTTGAGGTTTAGGTTCTTGGACTTCCCCGTTATGCTTTGAAATCTCGGCCTCTTTTTGTCGCTCATCGGGGTTTTGGGCACCGATTAAAAGAGAGGTGTAGAGGATAGAATCAATACTTACTTTTCCATCGGTTGTTGGAATGTCGATCTTCTGCTACAGTGTTCCTTTCTCTGGCTCGTCCGACCCCATTTCATTCTTCAGACTATCTGCTTGGGTTTCCGGTGCATCGGGTAGCTCAGTGTCTCAGAAACTCTTGGTTTTGTTTTCTTTCTGTGGGACCTCCTGGGTTTGGACCTCGAGAATAGGAGAATATGTCTTCTCAGGTCCCTTTTCTACTTCGACGTGCACAAGGGTCCCGAGAGATACTTCTGGGATTTCATCATCATCATAGATTTTAATTAGATCGCGGAGGGGGTCCAATGCACTTGTTTCTACTAATACCCTGGCTACCTCCGACTACGTTGCAATTCCTGTCATTGATCTAGTCGATGGCGTTGTGGATTCAGGGTCATCTAACCCATTGATGTTATCAAGGTCTATGAAATCATGGTCGCTTGGTCCCACCGAGCTTTCTTCTGGGCTATCGGTCGGAAGCCTTGGTATCTTGACGAGGTCCGAGTTATCTCGCATATTATTCATCATCCATTGAGATTGTTCATACATGAGTTACCCTCTCTCCCGCACATCCTAAGCCTCGAGGGAACTCCTATCCTATACTGGGGTTACCTGGGAAATCTCTGTTGTTTCGGCCGCTTCCTGGGGAACTTCTGATGTCTTGGCCGCTATTATTTCCTCTTTGGCCTGGAGGGATCCTTGAGACAATTTCTCTATGGTTTCTTCTTGTTCATCTAGGCTCATGGATTTGAATTTGGTCATCCTAGTATTGACCATCCTTTCCACAACTTCTTCCCAATCCTGCGCATTTTCTATGAAAATCTTGTCTTCAAACCTATCATGGGTGTATGGTCACCAGGACGATACTTGTGGTGCGTGCTTCGGGACTAGATCCTTTGGGTCGTGCTTGCAAAAATGTCCAGTCTGGAATCAAAAATCTAATTGGCTTAACCCTTCCTTCTTGGCTTGAGCGGTGTCTTTTACCATGTAGAAACCTATATGGAATCCATAAGGTATGAATGCATGCTTCTTATCTTTTACTAGAGTAGCATTGTAACCTTGTAGGATGGTTTGGTAGAATATTTTCCCTACTAATAGGAGATCAGGGACATACACAGGTAATAGGTGTGGTGCTCTAGTGGCTCCAAAAACCCTGATGTAGGTATCACACTCATCTAGATACCAGTGACCAACCTTCAATATCATATTTTTGGTCGCGACTGACAGTCTTGGAAACTCTTTATTGAAAATCATAAAATGAATGCGCACAATAAATTTATCACAGATGAGAGAGTAGGATTTCTTGTAGTTGTTCTCCCATAAGACGCCAAAATACACATGGACCGGGAGTTCTGAGGTGTGCCAGCTCAAGTTCATTCTGACAAAGACATTTCTGGAACAAATGACATCCAATAGATAAGAAGCCATGAGGAAGGATGGATCCTCTCCTTCTTTAGGCGTCTGAGCCTGTTGTATGAAAGTGGTCATTTTTTTGGAGATGATGGCGACCCAATTAAAACATTTTCTGGAAATAGCTATAGTATGAGCTAGAGGCATCCAAGCCTTTGAAAACCTGGAGCAATATTTCTCCCCATGCAACCGACAGAGGAGGGAAATGAGATAGATATACGACTCCCTTAGGTTGGCCATCGGGTACCAGCCCGGAGGTCTGATTGATGTATTTTTTATCCTCTCTCCACCACGAAGCCATTACCCGGCTAGTGTCATGTTTTTCATCAAATATTACAACAAAGTCGGTGTTCAATTTCTTCTCCGGGTCTTTGAGCTTGTAGTAATTTTGCACCTCCACCGGAAGGAAAACCCTGACACACTCGCCATTTTCGTCATTAATCAAACATCTTTGTGTGTCCGTGTGGTAAATAATACACTTCAGGAGTTCTGTGTAGCGGAATACCAAAGTTCTTCTCTCTACCATGTGCAAGCACGACCTTCAGATATTCGAAAAAACTTGATCATCGAGTCTCCTCATATCAGGGTTGCTGTGTGGGGTATATCCAGGGAATTCTTCCTGCTTGATCTTATGGAAAATTTCTTCCTAGTGCGAGAGTACCACCTTGGTCCCTATGCTAGCTTCTGTGTCTCCAAAGGCTGGAGGTTGAATGAAAACCTCCTTGGTGGATGTCTTGATGATGTGCAACGAATTTGGAGTAAATTCCAATTGTTTTGCGACCGCTAGGGAAGATCCTTCTCCTACATCTGGTTCCTTTAGCTTAGGCGCTCTCAGACATCTCTTGGTGGTTTCTTTATTTGGAGGTATTGTTCCTACCATCAGAATTAATCCTTTAGGCATGCGTACAGAGTAACACTGGGTAAAAATGAAAGAATTGAAGCATACAAATCCACAGAGTGGTACATACCTGTAACGCTTGCTAAACCTGTTGTTTAATACTCACTGGAACTTGGAAACTCCCTCTGGATTTCTCATCTTGCTCCTCTGGATGCTCTGAACTTCTTTGTGCACGATGATATTGTTTATGAACTGCTCAAAAGAATTTAAACGGGGAATAAACTATCATGACGTATCGACCAATTAACTTGGGTTATGAGTGGAAATGAAACGAGATCTACCGTTGAATCCCTGTAATTCAATTTTTCATGGGTTGACAACGGAGGAGAGGAGGGTAGTGTGCTCTATCAACAATTTCAAATGGTTGATTTGGTCTCCGCACAGATTAACAACTAATTCAATATTTGGAATTAATTAGTTCTTTAAATTCTTTGGATCCAACATATCTTAGAGCTAAAACGTCCCATCGCGTCGCTTTCTTAGTGGACATATCGAGAATCAGAGATACGTGGTGAATGTTCTCATTGGCATCCTCCTGAGTAGAACTTCCGACGCTGATTGATTTCGTCGTACAGTGTTGACATGGCAATATTGATTTAGGGTGCGACTTAGGTCTTGGGAACCAATAATGACTCAAGGGAAAAATAGATCATATGTTTAACCACTCAGGAAACGAGAGATGGTAGATGAGGACAGGTGGTTTGATCAAGTATCTCAGTCAGAGTTGGGGTTTTTGACAGGAGACGTGTGTTAAAGTAAAAATGGGATTGATGATACCAAAAGGTATCAGGGGTCGGCGATTGGGGATTGACTTATCATGTTCTCTATGAGCTAGCTTTCTAAAACTCGTCGATGCCGAAATTTATCAGGGACCGCCTATCGGAAAACAAATTCATTTCTTCGTTAATGCTTACTTTTTTAGCTTTTTGTTGATGCCGAAGGGATTGGTCATTGGCGATATCCTTGTGTGACTCCTGTCACAGAATAAAAATTCCTTTTGCTGACGATGATGAGCATCGACGCTCGATGACTACTGTTTTCTTGAGTGATTTTCTTTCATCTTTAATTCTTTCCAATGCCGAATCTTTCAGGGATCGGGGAAAAGTTTTGGTTGTCAATTCTTTTAATTAGATGTTAGTCTTTTAAGTTATGGGTTCTCGCATGTTCGAGAAATGTTTGAGAGACTTAAATGAGAAACAAAATGATAAGAAAAGGCAACATTTTTCACAGTGAAGACGAATCAGACAATGCAAAAGATCAAGTGGTACCCAAAAAGTAAATTTTGACATAGGCCTTTTAGGGTGTGTTGAGTGCTCAACAAATGGCCACTTACTGGGTGAAAGAAGAATATTTGTTCCTCCTTCATGCTCGGCTGATACAAAATCTAGTGGATAACTTACTGTTTTAAATAAGAGCTTCTTTTCCCCTTTCATTTGAAATTCTCCGGTTGATTCTTCTGGGTCTGCCTGTGGGGATTTTAACCTTTATTTCTCCTTCGTTTCCTATAACCCTGACTTATGCCCTCTTTTACAAAAGTCTAGTAAAGAATTCACTGGCATGGAGCCTTTAGTCACCTTTACTCATTTTCTATAGTGTTTCTCCACTGCCAACAAGCGTCCATAGCCCTGATGGAGTCAACCTGACATCACAGACCTTGCTCCGCTTCCAACGAGTGTCCATAGACCCGATGGAGATATCTGGATACCGTCTCCTACTATCCACTCATTTTATAAAGTCAATTTTTTTAGGCATAATGTCTTGAGCGAGTGTGATAGGATGACATCTGTTATTTTACAAGATGAGATGGTTAAGGTGAAACTTAATAGCTCTATCTTTGAGGTGCATGGAATCCTTTTTTAAGATTACAAACTTTCCCTTAAGGTCTCACCAAACCACTAAGCAGACACTTCTGGCATTTCTCCAAATTTTTTCGTCTACACAGGTTAGATGGAAAGACCCTCAAAATAATGGCAGGTTCCCCAACACTTCTCGTGTTTGTATGTGAGTGATGAGTTAGTAAGAGAGTTTTCTATGTCACATGTTGTAAGGTCAACCATTGTCTTGCTAAACACAACCTTTGAAAACACATAAGTGCCAAAATAAAGTAGTAAAAATAAAACAAAGCATTTTGAAATCAACATAGCTGAAACAAAAATCATGAAAACAAGCACACCGGAAATCAATATTTTTTTTTTAAATGGAAATATTGCTTTAGGGTTTGGCCATTTACTGGGAGGGCATCAGGTTCACCCCTCAGATTTTGTAACCGATAAGTGCCTACCCCAATATTCTCAACCACCTGAAAAGGTCTGAGCCATAGATTCTAAAACTTAGAATGTTTGCATTTAGGCTCGTTTTCTCTGTCCCATTTTAGGACTAAGTCTACCTCAAAATACTTCTCTTTAGCCTTATGCTTGTCAAACCATATTTTAACTATCTTCTGGTGGGCTATGAATTTTGATTTAGCTTTCTCCCTTTCTTTTTCTAACATGAGAACGGTGTCAATTCTTTGTTGTAAGGTTGATGAGGGATGTCCCCCGGACTCCTGCGCAAGTTGAAGGGATGGGGGATATAGTCCATTTGGGATAATGGCTTCCTGTCCGTATACTAGAAAGTATGGGGAATTCCCTATATCTTCCTTGGGTGTAACTCTATCTTCCCATAGAGAATTATGGAATAGATTATGCCAATTCTTTTGGTTGTCTGCAATTGTTTTCTTCAATATCCTCACTAGGTTCTTATTAGTTGATTTTGCCACCCCGTTCCCCTATGGATAATAATTTGCCAAGTATCTAATTATGATTCCTTTATCTAGGGAAAAATATGTTAACAAAGTGGAAGAGAAGTAAGTTGTATTATCAAAAACAAGAACAGAGGGGACACCGAACCTCGTGATTAGATGTTGTTCTATTAATTGGATCACCACCTTATCATTTACATGAGTCAGAGGGATAGCCTATGCCCATTTCGTGAAGTAACTGATGGCAGTAAGTATGTACTTGTGTTGATTTGAAGATATTGGCGTAATTTCTCTTATGATATCTAACCCCCATTGCTCGAACGACCCAGAAATGGTCACCCACGGAAGTGGGACTGCTGCCCTCTTTTCTCTCCCAACGCTTATTTCATAAACTTTACAGTTTCTAGTGTATGTGTGAGCATCTTTGAAGAAAGTGGGCCAATAATAGCTAGCTATCAGTATCTTATGAGCGGTAGTGTCTCCTATGAAATTTTCACCTTCAGGACCATCATGGAGCTCCTTCAGGACTTTATCTGCATCTCCACATTCGAGGCATCTCAAAAGTACCCCGTCATAATTAACCCAGAAGAGTACCAAATTTATGAGGCGATATTGTGCAGAATTTAACCTGAGGGATATTCTTTCCTTGGGGTTCAGGTATTCTAGGAAAGTCCCATGATGCAGGAGATAAGTCAATTTATCATACCAAGACTCTTGTCCTGGGGAAAGATATGAAGCTTCACCACACCATAATGCCAATTCGTTTTCCCACCTGGGGTCTTCATTTAATTGGTCTTGATCTTCGACTGCTAGTTTGCATAACCCTTGTCCTTTAACTATTTTGGCAGGTTTTATGTCTAGATCAAACTCTTGAACTATTTCCATCAAGTTTTCTCTTCTTTCCCCCATCTCTTGTTGAGTAAATAGGGATCGGACATCGGGTGAGGAACGATTACTTTGGTGTGATTCTTGAGGATATAAGATTTGAAATGTTTTACTTCCTTGTAGATTGCATAAGCATGTTTACCTATAGAAGGATAATTCAGTTCATCTCCTTGGAGGTTAGTTCTCATGAATGACACTAGATCCTTGTTGTTTTCATCATCCTTCTGAGTAAAAAATGCAACTAGCGATTGATCAAAGGAAAAAATATAGAGGAAAAAATCCTTCTTGAAATCGGGACTCCGCAATACGAGCGATTTGGATGTAGTGGTATTAATATCACTGAAGGCTCTCTTTTGTTAATCATCCCACTTAAATTCGACATCTTTACGAATCATCTTTTGTAAGGGTTTGATAGTTTCCACGAAATTGGGAGTGAACTTCCTCACGGAATTGATTTTTCCAAAAAATGACTGCATAGCTTTCTTGTTGTGAGGTAAAGGAAGTTGAGATATAGCCTTAAATATTTTTGGGTCTATGTGAATGCCTGCCTAGGATATAATGTGTCATATCATCTTAACTTCCTCGATGCCGAAAATAGTTTTCTTAGGATTTAAGGATATACTGTATTTCCTACACCTTTCAAAAATATGGGTTAAGTGTTGGATGTGATCTTCTCTATTTTTGGAATACACAGTCACATCGTCCAAGTAAACTAATACACACTTTCTAATTAGTCCCTAGAAAGCTACGTCCATGGCCCTCTGGAAGGTCACTCCTGCATTAATTTACCCAAAGGGCATGCGTTTATAAGAAAAAGTTCCCCACTTGGTTCGGAAGGTAGTTTTTGAACAATCTTCCTTTGAAACTAGAACCTGATTGTAACCTGAGAAACCATCTAGTGGAGAGAAAATATCAAAGCCAGACACAATCTGCAAGAGCTATTCCATTGGCTGGACTAGGTAGTTGTCTTTTTCCGAAGCTCTGTTGAGGTTTCTGAAATCTACGCATAAGCGAATCTCCCCAGACTTCTTCCTTACCGGGACTAAATTAGCTACCCATGTAGAATGTCTAACCTAGAATATAATTTTGGCATCTAACAGTTTCATTAACTCTTGACACATGAGAGGCTCGAGGGAAGGGTGATACTTTCAAATATTCTATTGGAAGGGTTTCACTTCAGGTTTTAATGAGATAGTATGTTGAATGATACAAGTATCATAAGTTTTC
The DNA here is from genome assembly GCA_000966675.3 of Picea glauca. NCBI lineage: Eukaryota > Viridiplantae > Streptophyta > Pinopsida > Pinales > Pinaceae > Picea > Picea glauca. The sequence goes on from JZKD02S1270596.1 coordinate 66,610, forward strand.
AGATCTCGGTAGGACCAAGAAAAGACATCTTGATATTGCCTGAAAATTTTGAGATAGGCCTTCCTTTCCTCTATGGATATCGTCTTGTCGAGGTTTACATTTTTGAGATTTTCCTAGGTTCCGATATTTATAGTTTCATGCATGGGACATGAACTATCGATATGCACATTTTTGGATCCTTTAAATCGTTCCTTTAGATCAAAAAGGTTTTCTAAGATAGCTATCTCATTTGGTATCATGTGATACTTTGATTTGTCGATTGGTTGACTTGTCTGAGGATCAATTTCCATTGATGGTTCCTGGAATACTTCGTTGTCAATAGCTAAGTCCTTAAAATTATCTTGGTTAGTCAAAAAATTTATGATCTATTCATCCCCTTCAAAGACCTTCCAATCAGAAATGTTGTTAGGCACCGATGGTTTTTAGAGTAACCCCATAGTGAATTGGGAGGATTCATAGTCCTCTAGAGGTGACAGCCTTGAAGCAGTTGTAGCCAGGGAATCAACAAGGATATTTTTTTCTCTGGGGATCACTGTAATATTGAAACCTTCAAAATTCTCTATTAACCTATGCACTTCCTGTTGATAATTCTTTAGGTGCAGGGAGTTGCAATGTATAGTATTTCTTACTTGTCTAAAGATAATTTCAGAATCCCTGAAAACATTTGATTCTTTGACATCTAAGTCTATGGATTTCTTTAATCCCTATACTAGCACTTCATATTCGGTGATGTTGTTGGTGCATTCAAACTCAAGTCTACAGGATAGGAGAAGATGTTTACCCTTTGGATATATGAGGATTCACCCTGACCTTGAACCTTCCGATGATTTAGATCCATCAAAGTACATGGTCTAAATTTGTGAGCGTGGGTTATCTGTTTCCCCTTTCTTATCACTTTCTAGCTTACTTATCTGTTCTGTGATTTCAAGCACAAGTTCTTGACAGAAGAGAGTTTCTTCTTTTGGTATCGACGATTCCTATCGAAACACCATTTCATAATTCTGAGTGAGAGGGACATCATATGAAATATGAAAGAAGTCCCCAAAGTAGGAATCGCAGGAATAATTTCCTAGCACAGGGAAATCTGTCGATGATCTCTCATTTGGGGTTTCTAGATCAGTGACAATATGTTTCAGATACCTTTCTCTATCAATCTTGATCATATTCTTGTGCTCTTTTAATGGTAGCCAAAGGTGTGCCCAGTCTGTACTAAAGTATCCATTTAACTTCTGAGACCAATCTCAACTTAACAATAATCCATAAGCTTCTGGTATGTCTACTATAATGATGTCAATCACTTGCACGAACTTAGGATGCGTGGCTGTTCTGATCATTACATCTTTGAGTTCTCCCATGACCTTCACCTGGGTTCTGTCTAATTGTATTACATGTTTATCACTCTTAAGAGGAACTGAATTTATTTTTTTACATATAGACAAAGGCATAACGTTAGAGGATGCTCCTGAATTGACCAAACAATTATGGAGGTTCCTATTGAAGACCTCAAACGTTAAAAGGAAAGGTGGGATGGAAGGTCTCCCCTTCTTATCCTCTGAGCAGGCATTTACCGTTAGCTTATTCACCAGATCTGTGGGAGTTAGATTTCTTTCTTGATCATTACTTGTTGTAGGGTTTTCTGTCGATTTCAAAGCTTGTAGCAGAAAGCCTTTTTGCTGAGGGATTATACATATGTTCATAACTGATATATTAGCCTTTAACTTCTTCAAATCTTAAACTATGTTGTAATCAAGTTTGGGCGATTCTTGGGCATGGATGCTTATAGGGTTCTTACGGGGATCAAAAGGTGCTTTCAGGTGATCGGGGGTTGACCTTTCCCGTGATGTTTGGGTAGTAATAGGATCTTTTGAGATAGGTGGACCCTTATTGCTCATTTGCACAACTGAGACCTCTGTGGCTAGTTCTTGAGACTCAAATAAGTCATCGGAAGGCATGATTAGGTCAGGATCCCATATCTGCATGGATGTATCTTCTGGTGGATCCATCTCTTCTTGATCAACAACATTCATAACTGAACCGCTTGGTTGTTCGGTCAGGGAGACTTTGTCTAGGAACAAATTGGCCATTAAACTCATGGCATGCACCCATTGAGGGCATTCCCTTTTAGAGTGGTTTTCCTTGTGGTAAGTATAGAAAGAATCAGATGCCACATTTTCCAGATCAATATTTAAGTTAGCTGGGGGAGGTTCAATTGCTTTGAATGTTGGGTTTATTCTAAAGAAAGTCTTATAGGGCCTTTGGCCTTGGTTTCCCTTCCTATCACTTCTTTTCATGTCTATAATTTCGTTTGATAACTTCTTAACCATACGTTGTAGGTCTTCTATGTCTCCATTACCCTTTTCAGGAGCTTGTTCTGCTTGTTTCCCTGGGGGTATGGTGAGAAATATTCCTCTCCAGGGAGGGGGTTGAGCTTCTTTCTTGACTAAGGAGACCTGAATCTATTTGCATCCTTTCATTTTGAATTCAATAATTTTGGCTTCTTCAAAATTCTTAGCCAAGGTTCATTTGGAATCCCTCTTCACAAACATGGAAATAAAAGTTGGGAGGGCATTAACATATACTTCAATTTGCAATTATTGAGTAGATTTAGCTTCAGGCTAGAATTTATTCAAGACAATTGTGAATCTTTGATTGAAATCTTTAACCCTTTCTTTCAAACTCATGGTGGAGGCAAACAGTTCAACCATCAAAGCTCCTATAGTAGTTTCTTCTACGAATTTATCTAAAAAATCCTTATGAAACTTCATCCAGCTAGTTATAGATCCTACAGGTAGATTAAAATACCACGTGAAATTTGAATTCTTAAATGTATAGGCGAATAGTCTGCATACTATGTCTTCATGTTGGACGTTCATAAGTATGATCGCTAGTGTGAATTTTTTGATATGATCTTCAGGTAATCCTGAGGTCTCAGGGTCAAATTTAGGAAGTAACTTGTCCAGGTGTTAGGGAATATTATGTACTTGTCCTGGGATGGCCAAAGCATCTCTGGCCAACCAATATTGGTTTTTTTGAGGTGAGTTTCCCTCTTCTTCCTCATGCTCATTGTTGTCCCCCATATCTTTAGATTCTGAATTAAACTCTTCTTCTGAAAAATCATCTGGCTCAGAGACGTCACCGACTGGTATTTAAGGGATTATATTTAGAGGATGTTCAATTTCAATAATTGTGAAATATATTAGGTCTTCTATTGTGTGAAAAAAAACTTGGTCGGGGGTGTCGACCATTGTTATGCTTATTTTTTGTCTTCGAGGAAGTATCGGAGCTAAATACAGTGCAACGATCTGTCAGGTGTATGCTCTTGTGATTATTCTGAATTGATTTAATTCCTCATGAGGAAGAGCGTAAGGTATATCAGGGAACAATTGTTCTCTCTCATGATGGGTTGAGTCACTCATTTCAAGAGTACTCAGTGTGTGTGGGTTGTCTTGGGAATGACTAGCCATGCATGTGGGTTGTTCTGAATCTACAGGTTGTTTGAAATATTACATGAAATATGTATTCAACCATTCATTATAATGCCCTCCTTATAGCACCAATTCTGTTGATGGGTCCTAAATCCCTTTAACTCAAAAACATGAACCAAACCCACCACCGAGGCCCAATTAGACTCCACAATGTTTAATAGTGGAATGGTTCTCTAGATTTTGTGATCTGGCCAATTAATCGATGGGATTTATGTTTTCTTGTGAAGGCCTCTCCTTCGGTTTGGACTTTCTCTTTTTATATTTTATCTTAGGTGGGATCTATATAAGATGATAGCCGGTATAAACCAACTTGAAATCAAAACGAAAAAAGGTTTTAACTACTGGAGAAGAGGCTAATCTTGGGATAACCCGCTACTCAAGCATGTAGGCGACAATTTTATAGCACATGCCTAGTACTAATACGTTAACCAGGTAAGCATCCAATTACTGTCTGATACACATAATTATCATAAAGAAAACACATATGCGATAAACAACGACAAGTAAAATAATGCACCTACTCTAATCATCCATCACATAATAACACAACGATTCATCTTCATCATTAAAGAAAAGAACAATAAAACATTGCATCAGATAAATTAACAATAGATTCAATAGCTCTTATTTGTTACAACATCTATTCATGAAACATGATAGGAAATAGTTCTTCTCCACATCCAATCATACATGCATTTGATTAAAATATAACTTGTCTTTGGTCCAAAAGGAATTCTCAATTACAAGTAGCTCCAAAATAATTCTTAACAAACTAGAAAAGAGAGTTTCTTGCAACAACCATCAGCCCCTAACTAATTGGTCGATGCTCTTATTTATAACATAAAATTCAACTGAAAATAACGGCTAAGTGTAGATAAGTAAAACAAAACTCACCACATGGCGTTCTATCCTAACAGTTTTCTAACCGTCATCTTAAGATATCACTTTGAAAGGGTGACTTTTCTCATACTCCGACCAACTGATGAACAACTCCCTGCAGGTGTTTGCGTATGGGAACCTATGCTGTTCCATCAGGCCTGCATAAATTTCTCTTATTTCTATCGCATGCGACCGATACTTAACTAGACTTTCACTCAATTGTTGCAACATATCTCGAGCTCTTATCGAGTGTTTCATAAATTGTTGCACCTGTCCTGGTGTCGTGTTGGTCACCTTTTCTAGTCTTTAGACCCATGAAGAATATTGATTGGTGTGAGATTCAACTATGTCATGCAAGTCGACAAAGTCATCGGGTGTTCCAAACTCGAGGAGTCCGATATCTTTCATCACTCGATTAATATTTGTCAATTGTTTCTCGCACTTGACCCACTTCTCTTGAATTTATCGGTGAGGTTCTCGAGACATTTTTTCCCAATACTCAGGAGACTTCTTTATGCGATCAATACTTCTTTCATTCAACACCCGGATGTTGTGTTCTTCTTTATCTCGACCCTGTTGGACTGCACCAATGTAGTCGACTCTTTCCACGACTCGCTGCACTTTTTTGTACCACCACTCCATATCCTTGCACGTTGCAAGTGCCATGAGGGTTTCTTCCTATAGTTCAGTGATTCTTGCAGTGAATAAGTGTCGCTCATCTATGGATTTTCTATAGGCCTCCTGGAACTCGCTCCTTAAGTATACTGCGGCCTATGTGGTGTCCTGATAATACTTAGCTAGGTGGTGCAAATGTTCTAGTTCTTTTAGAGAAACGACCAAATCCTTTTCATCCATTTTAGCTCTGTCTGGGGTGGCATCCGATATCACTCTCCCTGCGACGATGAATTTAGATGTTCTGGTGTTTTATGTGTTTATCAAATCTTCGTCTGTAGTGGTAAGGATGGAACGATCCAATATAATCCTCCTTTTTCTTGGTGGTCCATTGGACAATATCCTTCATCTTATGATCATATGAGATCGCATATATGTCGGTTACTTCATCCATCGGTTCATGAATCTATTGATACCCCCATGCGAGTGTATTCCCTAGACCTCCGATGGTGTACACTTATTCAATGTTGGGTTCTTGGACTTCCTTGTTATGCTCTGAAATCCCGACCTCTGTTTTTCTCTCATCGAGATTTTGGGCATCAATTAAAAGAGAGGTGTTGTGGATAGAATCAATACTTACTTGTCCATTGGTTGTTGGAACACTGATCTCCTGATGCGGTGTTACTTTCTTTGGCTCATCTGACCCCATTTCATTCTTCGGACTATCTGGTTCGGTTTCTGGTGCATCCGGCAACTCAGTGTTTGGGACACTCTTGCTTTCTTTTTATTTCTGCGGGATCTCCTGGGTTTGCACCTTGGGAATAGGAGAACATTTCTTCTCAGGTCCCTTTTCTTCTTAGACATGCATAGGGGTACCTAGAGATACTTCCAGTATTTTATCACCATCATAGATTTTAATTGTCTCGCGGAGTGGGTCCAATGCACTTGTTTCTACTGATATCCCGACTGCCTCCGGCTACATTGCAATGCCTTTCGGCGATCCAGCTAGTGGCATTGTGGATTCAGGGTTTTCTAACCCATTGATGTTATCAAGGTCTATGAAATCAGGTCCACTTGGTCTCGCCAGGCTTTCTTCTGGGCTATCGGTCGGAAGCCTTGGGATCCTAACGAGGTTTTGGTTATCTCGCATCTAATTCATCATCCGTTGAGCCTGTTCATACATCTCTTCTTAGAGATAAAGCTACCACCATTGTAACGAGTCTTGCACTCTGTATTTTTACAGTCTCTTTACAATTCTTTCATTAATAGAAATCAAGTATTGTTGTATTTATCTGTTTCTGGCAATTTTCATGAGTATTTCATTGGAATATCTCTACTTTCATTTCATTTCGAAAATAATCTAAATCATTGGTAACAGAGCGTGCTTCTCTTAATCATTTTTCAGTGCATTTCCCAGACAAGTTCCAAGTATAGCAAGTTGGGTCTCGGGCTTGTATATCTTGAGGAAAATTACTCTCGCATGCTCAAGACACCCTCAATGGTGACATAAAATAAAAACGATGCAACAAAAGATTCTATTAATCTATTGCTTAAGCAAGCTCTTGCATGACAGAGGGACGAAATGATGGAGAATTTTTCACACCTCCTTCAACTTCTTCTGATAGCAACATGCGCATCTTCATCAAGTGGCCATTTTGGAGGAACCTCTCTCTTCAAGGTATAATTTAATTTTGTTATTCCACATATTTGAAGGTCAGATAGATGTGGATGCCCTATAAAAATGTTTAAATCTATTCGAAGGTTATTTCTCTGTTCACAATTTTTCTGACAGGGAAAAGATCACCTTCGCACTCCTCAAGGCTCTCTCCCATGTCAAACATTAGTGGGAAACTTACTAGGATAAAATTTCCACAAAAGAATATGTAATATGTGGGGCCAAGCTCACTTGGGATTTTTTTTTGGATGCAGTCAAGGAATAGTAATACCCTGTTGTTAACTATGAATACCAGTACATGAGATGGACCACACTGCGACAAGAGAAGAGCCAAACAATGTCGAAGTTCAAAAATAATTTCCATACCTTGCGCACCAAGATGGGTATCAAAGAATCTGAGCAACATATGGTTTTGAAATACCATGGGTCTCTGCATAGGTACATCCAAAACGAAATGGATTTCCTAAAAAGCTCATCATTGGGGGATTCCTATCGATATGTTGTCAAAATTGAGCATAAATTTAGGCACCAAACAAAATGGGAATTCAGGTCTGCAAATCTGCAACAACCAAAGCATGGTAAAGACAACCCTAACCAAAAGCCTCTAGACAAGTAGTCCAAGTCACAAGACAAGAAGGGTAAAGGAAAGATGAAGAATGAAACTGGGAAGTGGTGTGACTTCCACAAAAGCGCCTGGCACAACACCGATGAATGTCACTCGAAACAGTCATTGGTGGTCGAGGTCAAAGACATAGAGTCGAACCCTGATTCAAAATTCGATCCTGAAAATATTGAAACTAGACAGATCATCAACGCAGACCCTACTGCTATTGTCATGACCACAAAAATTCAACCATAAGAACCAGTAGATCCTAAATAGGGGGAGTTCCTATTCCATTCACAAATGTGGGTGAAAGGGACCCCATTTCATTTCATTGTTGATAACGATAGATAGAAAAATATCATCTCAGCTAAGGTCATCAAACAGTTGGGGTTTTCAACAACACCACACTCGTAGCCATAAAACATCGGGTGGCTTCACCACAGACGAGATCTCCATGTCAGCCAGTAGTGTCACCTTTCCTATGACATCTAACCCTTCAAGGATGAGGTAGTGTGTGATTTTTCCGCTCTTGATGTCTGTGATGTTGTTTTGGGCCAACCATATATGTGGAAATGTCATGTTGTCTATGATTCTAGACCTCTTAGTGCCATTATTACTCTGGAAGGTCAACTCTATAGGATACCAAAGGTAGGTCTGACTATTGTTCCACAAAAATAGTGCCACAAGGTAATCTCTCATATTGAAAAATTCATCCTCTTCACAATTTGTTCAAAGGATGCGCAAAAGACCACTACAACCACTACAGCCTCAACACCTTCTATCAAGAAAAAAAAAATTGTCGAAGATAAAGAAGATATTATTTAGTCACCTACTATGGTGCCTACACCCATCCCCGTCAAAACTAGAGGCAACAAGTTGGTGGAACAAATTCAACCCCGCCAACAACAGGTTTCTGACAGTCTTGCACACACCAAACAACACAACTTATCTAACAATGCACGCATCTCACCAAGATTCAGATTCATAAAATGTTTTCCCCTCTTCCCTGGGCACTCAACGCAATGGAGACCATTGATTCCTAAGGGGGGAGGAATGATCCAGGTGGATATTGGTGTCCACCCACCTATTCCAACTAGATCCTCTTGTCAGTTTTTAGTTCAACTTGTTCTTATGTAGTTATTTGTAATTTTGGGTTCTACAATTCTAGGGTTTTCTGAATCCCTACACATGTTCTAGGTGGAGACTGGTGGCCACCCACCTAATCCAACTGGCTTATTTTGGAATTTTTTATGTCATCACATCTTTCTGTACTTCTAGGTCCATTTTGGGGCCCTAAACAATGTTTTTTTGGTGTGCTGCAATCAAACTATAGATAGATTCAGAGTTTGATGACATAATTCGTTGTTCTCGAAAAGAACTTTCTAATGGGCTATCATGTGCCTAAAACAGAGATCATATGCAAAATTTATGACCATGGGAATTTAATGTACTTACTTACCCAAACGGGGCCCACATGACGTTTGGCGTTTCATCTCCTAGGGTTAGGTTTTTAGATTTCTATCATTTTGGCATTCATGTTTATCATAAAAAGGCCTTCAGAGCATCATTGTAATCATCTTCTAGCGAATGAGTGTATCTGTCACATCTCTTCTCAGAAATAAAGTTGCCACCATTCTAGTGAGTCTTGCACTTTGTATTTTTACAGTCTCTTTACAAATATTTCATTAATAGAAATCAAGTATTGTTGTATTTCTCTGCTTCTGGAAATTTTAATGAGTATTTCATTGGAATATCTTTGCTTTCATTTCGTTCTGAAAATTATGGATCAGGTTAGGTTTCACCCTCAACCATGTTACCTAAAGCAAGATAAATTCCCATGCCCAAGTAATCTCTTCATGTTGCAATCTTCCTATCAGCATAATCCTCTGAACTAAGGAAAGTCCTCAAATCACCTACTTATGTCGAGTCACGAATCCACAAATCAACATCTATGATGAGTGTGTCCAACATGCCTACACTCCTCAAACATCCCAATGAATTTTACAAAGTGGTCCAAGTAGAACAAGTCACCCCAAAGTACTTCCATGTCTTAGAATGTCCAAACCAATACTTCTACCAACCTCAACCAACGACCCCCTCAAGATATTTTAGTCATCTCAAAATCATTTGAAAGTCACCAAGTTGCACTCTTCCTCATCCAATATCCCATACCAAAGGTGAGAGAACACCACCCAAGTCACTTGATCTATGTTCTACCCATTCAGGTTGTTAGTCAACAATTTCTAGGTTAATTTCTTTGTTGACTCCATTCATCACTTAGAACAAAACTTCATTGCACCTCCACAAGTTTCATGCTTTTGTATTTTAGTTGTGATTTTCCAAGCCATTTCTTCACTCAAAAAATATGTCTAAGGAACCAACGCACCAAGGCACCTCATCCATTGTCTCAAACTTGACACATCTAGACCTCACTGCCTGCTTCACCACAACAACCTATCTAATTTGCTTTATCAAATATTTAACCAAATCCTCAAGTCACCTCCACAACTACACCCAAATATTCCTAAGTACACCATAAGAATCGTCCAAGAAAGTCACCCCAATATCTCTGCACATTCGCCTAAGTCAAGGCATCCCAACTGCTACATGACTTCTTTAAAATTTTCACCACTTGAGTCATCCTCAAGTCTGTTAGTTTTCACCATGGAAACAAATTTCACTTGAACAACCAAGTCACCTGACTTTCCTTCAAAGAACTCATTGTCACTCTTAGGAAATGCAAGAACTCAAAACCAACCATACCTCTTCCATGACATTCTTGGTTTCACCCATGGTTCAAGTCTATTGTCATGGGCCTACACTTGCCAAAGTCATAGACTCTCCATATGAAATCCCCTAAATCATAATTTGTAGCTCCAAAAACCTACATAGCACCTTCACTATTATACAAGAGTGATTCCATTCATCCACTTCAGAAATATGTCTAAGTTTCAAACTTCCCATGCAACTGACTAAACTCATCTCCAATTTTCTTCCATCTATGCACCTTGACTTATTTTGCTTCAAGGAACCATACACACACCATCCGAATGCTAAGACATACTTATTATAACTGAATATCATATCTCTATGAAGAGCTACCTCATCCAAAGGATTCACTTGAACCACCCATCCAACAACATATCTCAACTCAACTATTGTTCTTAGTGATGCATGACATGAAGATGCCCTAATGAAAATGTGCTCAACCAACTACTTTGTTGCAAAATTTCTCTAAGTCACATCAATTCACCCAACTCACTTAAGTTCTTCAACTCATTGCATGTCCATCTACCCTATTCTAATTCCACACAAAGGTGCGTCCACTTCATCACAACCCAAAAATGCTCCACTTCATGATCACTGTTGCGATCACCCTCTATGGTCATTGCTTCCATCATTGTTGCAATCAACCTCTACGATCACTTTTTCAGTTACCCTTGCGATCACTTATGCAATCAACCTTTGTGATCAGATTTGTGAAAAATCCTACAACCATTTTCCTTTCCTAAGTGCTCGGTTCACCCCACAAACTCTATGCATGGTATTCTCAAGGTATGCACACAATTATATCTCTTACTTCCATCACAAATCAAACTAACCAAGTTTGTGTCCATACTATCTTTGTGAAAGTTTAGTCCACCTTATTAAACCTTCACCAAGTTTGTTCCCAAACTGTCTTCTCAACAAGCATGCCTCAACACCATTGTTCCGAATACAGTATTGTTGAAGAGCCAAATCTGCTCTAAAACCATATGTCACATCCCACAATATTCCTGCCAAAATCTTATGATCATACACTTGTTGATATCACACAACACTGTGATGGTTTTCACTTGGATTCTTGACAACACCAAGGATACTTCATCCAAATTATGCCTCTTCACCTAGAGCATACCCATACTTTGTTATGGGCTACGAGTGAGTCACACTCCTACTCTAGTGCAACTCACTTGTATGCTTATACAATTTTAAAAAAAATTAACACTTAGTCATTTAATCATACATCCATGAACATTTGAAACAAAGAGAACACTTGTGAAACAAACAAGAGACACATGGATATAGTGTGGGTGATACAATATGTGCCTACCACCCAACTAAGTATTTTTATTGTGAAACAATTACAATATGAGCACTGCTGACTCGGTTTACAACTTGGGTAGAGTCACATGACTAACCTTACCTCACCAAGACACTCATACTAGTTTCATCACACCAACACTTGTCTGTCACAACAACTTTTACAAATCATGTGATGCACCCTAGACATGTGCCCACCACAGAATCATTGTCTCTTCTTTGTCGCAAGACTTCACATAGACCTTTAGTTCTATCTCATATAATTCCTCACCCAAACAAGTGACAATAACTCTTTCCATAGAATCACCTTAAGGTAGCACAAGTCCTCCCATGTGGTGTGACTTGGCTCCTTGAGGATGATCGTCCATCCTTGTCCAAATCTGCCTCAAAACTTTGTTGTTGATCTTGATATCTTCACTATGCCTTCTTGGTTGTGAAATTTGTGTTCTTATATGGACTCCAAATGTCACCTTCATGAACCATTTCATTATTTGGGTGAGTCACTCCTCTTCATAAAATAACGTGCCCAAACGAATTGATGCACCCCTTCACAAACCGACATGTCCATGAAACCTTGTTCTCATCAACCTGTTGGCACAGGGGTGGACCGATGGTTCAATGCTTAGCAATGCACCAACAAAACCCCGAATATCGTCCCTTTCGGCAACACTTGTGAGGCAGGAGAAGTCTCACCCAAGGTAGAAGCAGGGGGTGTTATAGGACGCAGGTGTCTGTAACAAAGTTGGGACACATATCTGTGATAATAAAACTTCACATGGTATTTTTTTAATGCTTAGGAAGTGACATACATTATTTTATTCACCTTATGAACATTGCAGAGCATATATAAGGTAGATCTAGCACAGTAACAACAAAGATTAAGCACTTCAACCACTTAGCACTCTGAATCAGATCAAGCATTCTAATATAAACAAAGCATTAAAGAAACATATACATGTCCATTGCATATATAATGTACGCACTAAGAAAAACATAACAGAGATAATCATTGCACACAACAAACCATAAGACACCAGATGTACATGGTTCACCCTAGTGTGGGGCTACATCCACCAATTTATTTGCCTCTTTATTATTCGTCAATCTCTTCCATTCATTTACTCCTGTACACTAAGCCACAGAGTCAAGTTTTTCACTAGATAGGAGATCTGCACACTAAGCACCAGATCCTCCTTCCAAAACTAGGTCAAGACATAGAGCCACTCTCTATCAAGCACAAATCATTAACACACATTCATTCCCTTTCACAAAGCCATTCAACTGCTTTCCCTTAGCTCAAAAGACTACTACTTCTACCATACATTCTTCTTTTATTTATACTTTTACAAACCCTTACAATAGGGCCAAACATGGGAAAACCCCATGGGCCGACATCCCATAAACCATTACAAAATCCCTAAAGAACCCCTTACTGGGTCCACATAGCCCACAAAATAAGTGACATCCGCGATCTCAGCTCTGTCTAGGCACTCCTTCCTCAACCAATGTGTCGAAGTCCAAAAGTGGGCCAACTTTGACCAAGGTTTCCTCAAAACTTGGTCGAGGGCCAATAGGCCCCCGACACTCACCTGTGACTCATCTCGATTCTCTCAGGTGCAGACAATGCTTCTTCGAAGCCCTCGAGCTTAAGTCGAGCTACCTTGACTTGCTGCTTCACTTGATCCCCATGCTCAGTGAGCTCCTGGATCATCTTCTCTTTTAGAGGCCCTTCCAGGCGTTATTCTACTGATGTAACCACTTGATCCAATTGTGAGCCATGTCCATCAATATCCTCGAACACCTTGCAGGATTCATCCTGCATAGGTTTCAACTTCTGCGTGAATTCCATTATCTTTCCTTAGAGGGAAGTGATATATTGTTGTACTGCACGTTGTTCCTGGGATCTCTTCATTATTTATACCGTAATGAGCAACTTCATCTATGCTCACACGGAAAATGCCTGCTGTTGCGCCTCCTATAACTGTGCTTCCAACTTTCTTAGCTCCATATCCTTGGTGAGGTGTTCATATTTTTGTGCACTTCTTTCACTCAGTTGTTTGCATTATGAGGTGAGGGTTCTTATCCTTATTAGTGTGTTCTTAATAGTCTCCTCCCTCTAGTCAAGAACCTCCTGTGGGGTGCTCGGTACTGTTTGGGTCTCTAATTCTGTATTCCTGGCTTGAAGATGCTGGATGATCTCAACAAGCTTCACTACTTGAAATTCGACTAGATCCTGGTCTTCCCGTACAAAGTCTGGTACATAGTGGCATGATTTACTCACCGCTTCTTTGACCATGGCATGCTCTGTGAGCAACTGCTCCTTTTCTCTTTGTAGCTGGGAGTTTTCCTCTTGGAGCTTTGCCTGAAGCTCTTCTTTCTCACTTTTCTGGGCTACTGCATTTTCCTGTGTTGCTCTTAATTGTTCTAGGACACCATCTTTTTCATATTTCAAGGCTTATGTAGCCTTTTCCTTTTCTTCCTAGACTCTCTGAAGTTGAGCCTCTGTTGCATCCACCAATCTTCTCAATTGGGTTGGTTTGTCCCCCAATTCTGCAATCTGTGATGAGGAAGGTGGAGTAGGTACTGCGCGGATCGAAGGAACAACTTGTTGTACTTCCTTTAGTTCCCTCTCAATCCTTCCATATAGATCCTCCTGTTTCTCTCCATATATCTGCAAGATTTCCTCGAAATCATCCTCTATGGATCAACAAACCAAACTAATATCATCCTCTGTGAGCATGGCCTCCAACTGGGGCTTATTAGCGCACGTATTCTTCCTAGTTGAAGGTTTCTTCGGAGAGACCTTTCTCTTTTGTGGTGTGAATGTTCCAGTAGGGAGGTCTTCAGGCATTGTAGCTTCACCTCCTCCTTTCTCTTTTCATTCATACCCTCCTCCTTGTCCTTTTTCTTCGTCTTCTCCTCCTCCTCTAAGAAAGACAGACTCGTTATCTTCAGAAGTGTTGTCCTCTTCATCAGTGTCTATATCCTGGACTTCCTCTTGATTTTTCTTCTTCTTCATCCCAATGGACTATCTGACATGCTCGACCCAGGTGACTATGGGGATTCCTATGGTGTGAGTATCAGAGAGTTATGCATCAGTGACAGGTACAAGAAATTCCTTCAGCCACTCCTTTGTAATCTACTCCATGTCTTCATTTGTTATCTTGTAGTATGACTGTAACTCTTCCTCGTTCTTGTCTTGGGGTGCAGTGATGTAGATGAAATGAGGATCTGCGTGGAACTTTACTATTGGTTGGTACTAGTGCAAGGTGCATAGTGTCATGCGTAGAAATGATTCAATGGAAACCTTCAATTGTTGATAGTATGCATGAAACATGACATTGGATTGCCACTGCTTCATCATATCGTTGGTGTACCACAAGGTGGAAAACCCATAGTTCATTGGATTCGAGGGTTTGATATCTGGGAAGCTATCTCCATCAGGAATTTTTCGAGCAGAAAATGCAATTAAAATGATCAATAAACTGTAATGGAATCCATATCCCAAGTCCTGGGCTTCACGACAATCCTTCTCCATCTCATTAACGAGGTAGTTTGCCTAGATCATCTACATGCCCTCCACACATTTTCCTGTGAGGTCCACCACGAACCCAGTGACCTATGTGGGGTGATTCTTCCTTATGAGATTGCCATCTATGAGTTGGAAAGTGAGGCACACTACGCCATCTTGTATAGAGGATACCTTGTAACGTCGCTTTCCTTTTTCGACTTCTCCGTAATCTTCCTTGATGCGTTGTGCCAAGGAATGGTCAGAAGCCTTCCCTGGATAAAACAACTGAGGGTTAGGTCCCTTCACACTGAATCCTATGATCCGATGGATCAACACCAGATCCACAGTAATCCTTCTATCAAGCCAATGGTATCTTCCATGATAACATGACAGGAAAATTTTAACGTAAGTGTTAACCTCTTGGTGGCCACCAAAATAGGGGATCTTCATCACATTCAACATAGTGGACTGCGCAACCTCCTTAATACATGGTTGAGAGATGAGGTGAGGCTTCTTTCCAGTTGTCTTATTCAAGTAGCGGTGGGGTGATAACATAGTGTAGTTCTTCCTATCTCCTAAATTGAATTCGTTGTTCTTCAGTAGCGGGATATGTCCTAATTGACTCCTGACTACACGTATTCCTTTCGGAATGTACGCGGTGAACACGGTGTACTCATAGTCTCATGGGATGCTGTCACGATTAATGGTGCTACCCAAAGGTGGGATATACTCAGGTAGGATCGACGGGATCTACTTTGCATTAGCCATATCACTGCGGTGCTTACGTCGTTGTTCAGTTCTAGGGTTGACACGACCAGAACGATGTCTAGTCGAAGGGGAAGCCTGCAGTCCCCTAGTTGATGACACCTGTACACCTTCAGATATCGTTCTATCGACCATAATATTATTAAGGACCTCCTCAACAAACTTCTCTAATTCACTCAGTTTTCCCAACATTCTAACGTTTAAATAGATAGGTTGGGGTAGACAAATGGACATGCAAGGTCTAGTTCAGATAATACAAATCGACACTTGGAAAATCATCCTTTTAGCTCAGTCAATCATGGGTAGAAAAAAGTGGTCCTGGTGCAGCATCGGATGAGTTAAATAAGCAGGGTATCGTAATGAATCTTCCAACAGCTAGGAAATGCCTTCATCAATGTAAATTTTTCCATTATGGCACGATCTCATCGTCCCAAAAGCAGTCCATTAGTCCATAAATTTGTTTTCTAACCATTCTGGAGCATCGTTCTAATGGGATGGGCACCTCCGACAGTCGTATAACTTCGCCAGGGCAAAGTCCCATTCTGCGCGGTCCTACTTTTCCAGCGAGGTTAAAATCTTGCGAACCTGCCTCCTATGAGGTTCCAATCTATGAAGTCTTCCATCTGGTTTCTGCAGCTTCTTGCATCTTTTCCAACTTAGATTTCTTTTTATTATGCTTCCTTTCCTTCTTCCCTGTGATATGTATTTCTCTAACTGTTTTTGGAATCCTCTTTCCATTCTTATTCCTACTTTCTCCTAGTGCGGTGGCTTCACACTGTTGATGTTCCCTCAAAGGGTCTGAAGTTAATATCCCTTCTCTTAATACTTCCTGGGTGGATAAACTTATTTCTTGAGTAGATAGGTCCTCCAAACCTTTTTTCTTTTTTCAACCTTGATAGTTAATTATCTTGCCTTCTGTCCCTCCTAAGTTGTTACTTTTTTCTGTTGCTTTGACTTATCCTCCCATTCTTCTATTAGTCGTTCTATTTTTCTAGCTATGAAATCCCTTAGTTATTGCTTTTTATTTTCTGTAGCTTCTTCCTCTTCTTTCCTTCTGATCTGATCCTTCTCAATCCAAGGCTTTCCCAGTAAAAGTAGGAAAGGGCCATTATCCCCAACAAACTTAATGACTTCAAATTCCTCTTCAGTCGATGTTCCATGAACAATAATAGGTACATTAATAACTCTTCCACATAGGGTTATCATCTTTCCCTTAAACAAGCCTATCCTTCCCAACAAAGGTATCACATTAGGTTTTTCCAAAATTTTCCAAGTTTCTTTTGTCATAATATTCATTTGTGTTTCTTCATCCAAGACACAGTCTATGTCAAAGTCTTCTATTCTTGCACTTATGCACCATTTTACTTTCAGGATCTCTGGTAAACTGACATATTTATGAACATACATCATTTCTTTCAACTGTACTAATGTAGTCTGAACTTCCTCTAGCATTTTCTCTAACACACCCTTAGTCTCTTGACTTCCTTCATAGTTTTCTTGTCTCATGTTCATCCTTTCAACTTTATCAATCATCTTTGGACAATTCTCAACCTCATGACCAACAATATTACAACAAAGGAAAATAAGATCTGCGCCAGGAAATTCCTTAGCAAGATGTCTTGGTCTTCTATAGTTATAACACAATGTCAATCCTCTTTTTCTTTTAAATGTTCCCCAACTTCTTTTGTACTCCACACTAGGATCATAGTGTTGGACCTATAGTTTGAAATTGTTTTTCCTAGGTTCCTGCATCCACTTATTAGTCCAAAAACTATTTCTATGCATAGGAATAAAATATCTTTCTTCATTTCCATTAAATTTACTCAATTCAACTCTTTATTTCAACTGCACCCTAGCCTTTAGACTAGGACATAATCTATTAAACATACTCAGGTTCATGCTTTCAAAAAAAAAAAATTCACTTATCTTACTCTTGTCAAAGCACAAAGATTTACCTCTTTTAAGATCTTACCTCTTTCTTTAGATCGGATTTCTTTCTTATCACCAAGCTTCACAAGTCATGTAGAATACTTCAAACTTCAGCAATAGATTGACGCACAGAGCTTCTCTTTTATTTACTTCAGTTCCCAACAATCACAGTTTCAGGTCCCAACAACAGAACCATTTTTTGGAACAGGGGCATACCCAGGGCTCACCGCTTAACAACGCACCAACAAAACCCCGACTACCGACCCTTTCAGAAACACCTGCGAGGTAGGAAAAGTCTCACCTGAGGTAGAAGCAGGGGGGGTTACGTGACGCATGTGTTTGTAACCAAGTTGGGACACAAATATGTGATAATAACACTTCACAGGGTATTCTGTTAACGTTTAGGAAGTGACATGCATTAGTTTATTCACCTTATGAACATCACATAACATATCTAAGGTAGATCTAGGGAAGTAATGACAAAGATTAAGAACTTCAACCACTTAGCACTTAACACTTTGAATCATATATATCATTCTAATATAAACAAAAAATTAAAGCAACATATACATGCCCATTACATATCTAATCTACGCACTAAGAAAAACATAATAGAGATAATCATTGCACACAACAAACAATAAGACACTAGATGTACGTGGTTCACCCCAGTGTGGGGCTACGCCCACCAACCACTTTGTCTCTTTATTATTCGTCAATATCTTACATTTAGTTACTCCTGTGCACTAAGCTAGAGAGTCAAGCTTCACACTAGACAGGAGATCTGTGCACTGAGAAATAGATCCTCCTTCCAAAACTAGGTCAAGGCACATAAACACTCTCTATCAAGCACAAATCCTTAACACACATTCATTCCCTTGCACAAATCCATTCAACTACTTGCACTTAGCTTAAAAGATTACTACTTCTACCATACATTATTCTTTTATTTATACTTTTACAAGCGCTTACAATAGGGCCAAACATGGGAAAACCCTATGGGTCGACATCCCATAACCCATTACAAAAACCCTAAATAACCCCTTACTGGGTCCATATATCCTGCAAAATAAGTGAGATCCACGATCTCAGCTCCACCTGAGCGCTCCTTCCTCGACCAATGTGTCGAAGTCCAAAAGTGGCCCAAATCTAACCAAGGTTTCCTCAAAACTCGGTCGAGGGCCAACACAACCCTTTGCGTCCTTTGTGACTGATGCACCACAAAATTGGGTGCGCTCCTCATGCTGACTTGCCAAAACCTCTTTGGTGTGCTCATCCTTTTGCATGCATCTTTTTAAGACATCTCATATTTTGACCCGATGCACCACTTCTCTTGGTTGCTTCTGCCCCATGATTCTCCTCTTTCTTGGGAAATCCCCTTGGCATGTTTACATGTATAAGGAACCCACTTTCCCAACTAGTGTGACTCTTGGGTGTCAGAGCAACCCTAAATTGTGTCTCCTTGAGGACTTGGGTGAGGGAGTTCATGCCCTTATAGTTGAGGACCTTACACTACTCACTATCCCCATATTTATGCTTCTTGAGGCATGAATGCTTTAGTGAAGGGTAAAGAAAGCCACACCTCTCAAAGTGGGGCTAATCAACCCAATATCAACCTAATCCTTCTTAGAATACAAACATAGATAAAGGATGGTGGACAAAATACAAAGAAAGGAAGGCTGGAAGGTCTTGTGTTATTAGACATGAAAAAGCTAGCAATGGGTGAACCTTAACTCACATGCTAAAAATTACAAAGACACAATAAAAAAACCTCTTGGGTGAAAGATTACAACATTTGGGGACTTTGTAACTGATAATAGGTTCAAGGAACTAATGAATGAATCTCCTTTGAATGAAGTTCTCTATTTATCTCTCACTACTACAATACAAGGATGTAAATGTGGCATCACAATGCAATTTCCCTATATAAAAAGACATGCTTATATGATGTAAAATGTGATGCATGTAGGGACGTCATTTTCATTGTATTTATGTTGCCTAGTTCAACATATGCTCTTGGGGTGTTGTATTAGCAATCGATAAAATATTTACTCAAAATTTATTTTTGAGAAAGTTAATATAACATCATATTGTGTCACTTCAACATGTACAAAACAAATTAAAAAATGCATTTCCATCTTTGTTGCATCAAGTGTGTTGTTTGCATCATTTTAGCATCACAATGAGTCAATTTGTGTGTCGATGTTATATGTAAAGGACCATTTTTGGACCAATCTAGTGTCAATTTGCAATAGTTTAATGTCATTGTTGTGTCAAAATATATAATTTTTGTGTCACATTACCTCACACGAAAAGTGTTTTTAACATCATAATAAATATTTTGCATCAAATTAATGTCGAAGATGCATCATTTTAATGTCAATTTTGTAACATAATTATAATTAACTTTTTAATTATTTTTGTTAATTTATATATAATTGATTTATTAATTATAATAATAATTATTAATTAATTTAATTAATAATGATAATTACTATTACTATTAATATTATTAATATTAATATTAATATTATTATTTTATACTGGGGGAATTGGCAACTCGCGGTTCTCGTACTTGCATGACATTGGTTGATACTAGTCCGCTACCACTATAACCCCAGGTGCGCCACACAACCCGCAAGCATGGAGCACAAGTAAATCGGGGTGAGAATCAAACTTGAGACCTCCTTTACATATTTACTTCCATTTACACGACACTTGCCAATTGGTCTACACCCTTGCGGGATTATTAATTTTATTATTAATATAATATTAATATTGATTATTATTTTATAATATTAAAATATTAATGAGATTGATGATTAGTATAAGTCTATTTTACGACATAATAATCACAAGAACAAAAAATAATGTATATCTAAATGCAATACCCCATTAACATTCAGTTAGTTTCATACCACAGGAGGAAAAACCAATGTATCCATAAACACAATTATAAAATTTATGACACTAACATTCAATCAATTTTATACCATGGAAGAAAAAATCCATGTATATAGAAACACAATGATAAAATTTTAAAATTAAATCACAAAATGACTATGTAATGTTTCCTTATAAATAAGTGGTATATTGTCAACTTTGTATACAACATACCATGGAAAAATTTCTACATGCAAGGAAATAAAGTGAATTTGATATTATCAAAATATAATTGAGCTTCTTATAAACAATTGGTACATTTGAGATCGTGGACTAGTGATAGCATAGGGTATCAAGTGGTGTAAAAAGGAAATTAGTCTTTGTGAATTATGTGTCAATGAAACCATTGAGGGTAAAATAGCAATGACCTTTCTTGAAGGAAAATATCTACATGAAACACAGTTTAGAATTTGGTTATTCATCCAAGTTCTAGATATAAGGTTTTCATGTAGTGAAGTTGGCAGTCTCGAAGAACAAGTTCCTTCCTTGCTCAAATATTTTCCAGTTTTGGTAATTTTCCATTGTTTAAATAGTTGTAGACAAGCTTCAATGTAGATGATTCTCACATTCAGTGTTGGTTTCTTTAATTTTTTGCATGGTAGGTAGAAAGGTGAATGAGAATGAAAGGGAGAATCACATAGCAGAGATGCATGACACATATATATCTAAAATAGGAAAAACCTAGACACAAAGAAAAACATAATCGTGCCTTGGAAAAATGTTCAATGCACATAATATTTTTGTGTTCTTTGTTGACCAAACATAGATCCATTAGATAATTTCTCCATGGGGAAAAACAAATAAATTTGTTCCTAGAAAATTCCTAGTCACATTATATGGGAGAGGGTTTCCACAGGAGCAAGCTAGGAATTATGTTGACATCAAGATAGTTCTTCTTCGGGATTATGAAGGTGGGGGGGGGCAGGGCATGGAAAAATATCTAGAAATGGAAGAGAATATCATGGATTACTTAGCTAACCCATTGGAGGGCCGATAAATATGGTCAATATTTATTCCATTCTCATTTGGTCTTATTGAGGGTACATAAACGAGGTACACAATGGGGGTAGGCCCATTGGAGGAGGGTATGCTCCACATACTTGGCAAGATGGATAAAGGGCTATCCAAACCTAATACTAAGGTGGAATCCAATATGGAGGTGAGGGTGTACGATCCAGGAGGATATCGATGGCCACCCACCTATTCCAACTGGCTCATATACATATTTCATCTTGGCAGTTTTTTTCTAGCTTTTTGGGTCCTAAACTTCCGGGGCCATTTTGAGGCCCTAAAAAGAGTTTTTTGGGCTTGCCAGAGTCACACTATAGATAGAGTTAGAGTGTGATGGAATAATGTGTAGCCCTGGGATATACCTTTCCAATGGGATATTGTGTGCCTAAAACATAGATCGTATGAAAAAGTTACGACCCCAGGAAGTTGATGTACCAACTTACCCCAATGGGGCCCACATGACTTTTGGCGCTTCATCTCCTAGGGTTATGTTTTTGGGTGTCTAGGGTTTTGGAATTCATGTTTGATGTAAAAATTCCTTTGGATCATCATTGTAATCATCTTCTTGCGAATGAGTGTAGTTGTCACATCTCTTCTCAGATACAAGCTGCCACCATTCTAACAAGCTTGTGTCAGTCTACATTTTACAGTTTCATCATATTTCTTATTTAATAGAAGTCAAGTTTTATTGTATATATGTTATTATTCACTGTGTCTCTATGTTAATATTATAGATATTTGTTTTTATTTCATTCTGCTCATAAATCTGGATCAGTGGTATCTGAGTGGTCTGCTCCTTGTCATTTTTTAGTGCATGTCCCCGATGAGGTCAGGGTATAAAAAGTTGGGTCTTGAGCTTGTTTTTCTTGAGGACAACTTCTCTCGCACACCCAAGAAACCTTCCATGGAGGGAGAAAAGAAATGCAATGGGACAAGAGATCCTTTCAAAATATTTTTCAAGGAAACCATCGAGCGACATAGGAATGAGATGATGGACAACTTTGAAAAAATCTTTCGATGAATGCCAACAAGCAACACATATACCTCAAACGGAGGCACCACCCCCTTCAAGGTACATATACATTTTGATATTCCTGTATTCGAAGGTCAAATAGATGTGGAATCTGTAGATAAATGGTTAAACCTTATAGAAGGGTATTTTTTTGTCCAAAACTTTTCTGATAGATAAAATATTACATTTGCGCTCCTCAAGGTCATCCCCCATGTCAAATATTGGTGGGAGACTTTCTGTGAGAAAAAGGAAACATAGGGATCTACATTATTTGTAGTATAACCCACTTGGGGTTCCTTCAGGGATGTTATTAAGGAACAATACTACCCTGTTGGAAGTTATGATGATTTATATACAAGATTGACGACACTGCGACAGGAAAGGGACCAAACAATGCCATATTTCACCAATGTATTCCACACCTTGCGCACCAAGATGGGTATCAAAGCCTCTGAGAAAAATCTGGTGCTCGAGTACAACGACAGTCTGCATAGATACATCCAGATATAAATGGAGTTTCTAGACATTTTGTCCTTGGGTGTGGCCTATCGATATGCTGTCAAAATCGAGTAGAAGCTTAAAAAAAATATGTGGCAGTTTGGGTCTGCAAACCCCTCACAACAGAAGTAGGGAAAAGGCAGCCCCAAACCATAGAAAAAAGGGCATAGAAAGGATGGGAATCCTCAGGAAAACCAATCCAAACCGCAAAAAAAACAAGGACAATGGGAAGACAAAGAAAGACACTAGGAAATGGTGTGAGTTCCATAAGATCCCTTGGCATAACACCATTGAATGTCACTCAAATGAGTCATTGGTGGTCGAGGTGAAACATTTTGAATCAAATGTAAGCTCTGACTCGGAGTCAGAACCAGAAAAAAGGATATGGATTATTCATGTAGAACCCAATGCCACCGTTTCTACCACCACCAAGGTCCAACCTGACGAACTTGATGAAATAGAGGAAGGTGAGCACCTATTTCATTCACAGAAGTGGGTGAAGGTACTCCATTGCACTTCATCATTAATAACAATATACAGAGGAAACTCATCTCAGCATAGTTCATCAAGCGGTTGCCTCTACTGATATCACCACACCTGCAACCGTACACCATTGGGTGGCTTCGCCAAGGGAGATATCTTTGCATCAACTAACAATGTCACTTGGCCTATGACATCAATCCCTTCAAAGATGAGGTATTGTGTGATGTTTCCCCCTTTAATTTTGTGATGTTCTTTTGGGCCAACCTTATTTATGGAAACATCATGTTGTGTATGAGTCTAGGCCTCATAGTGTTATTATTACTTTGGACAGGAGATTATAAAGGATACCAGAGCTATTCCCATTTACTGCAATTTCCTTGATCTCTGCCAAGCAATGCAGGAAGGTCATATCTCAAATTAGGAAGTTTGTCTTATTCATGATTCACGCTCAGAGTGAGCGGAAGTTTATAGCCACATCCATGGCCTCTATGACAGGTCTCTCCATGCAACAAAAGCAACTGGATAAGGTCATGGTAGAATACAAAGACATCTTCTCCTCACCCACTAGGGTACCTCTGCATTGTTAGGTCAAGCACTCAATCAATATGACCCCCGAAACATTGCTACTGAAAGGGCCAATATATCGTTGTTCTTTGTTATAAAATGAGGAAATCAAGCACCGGATCCAAGAGATTCTTGAAAAGGGGCACATCGTCCCAAGATCATCACCTTGTGGAAGCCCAATCGTGTTTGTGCAGAAGAAAGATGGGTCTTATCAACTCTGCATTGATTAACGAGCCATAAATAAAATCATAATCAAGAACCGGTACCCAATTCCCCAAATTGACGATCTCTTTGACCAGCTCGAGGGGGCCAAATGCTTCAGTAATATTGATCTAAAGTTCGGATACCACCAGGTTCCAATAGAGTAGACCGATGTATGGAAGACTACCATCAAGTCCAAAAAAGGTCTTTTTGAATGGTTGGTCATGCCCTTTGGCTTGAAAAATTCCCCAACAACTTTCGTGAGGATGATGGATGATATCTTATGGCCTTTCACCAATTATTTTGTGGTAGTATATTTGGAGTACATCCTCATCTTCAATAATAATTGGTTGGAACACTTGCAACACATTCAATAGGTTCTACACACTCTGCAACAACACAAGCTATATGTAAATTCAAAAAAATGCTCCTTCGACATGAACAAGGTCCAATACCTAGGCTACATTATTGATGAGAATGGGGTGCATGTCGATCCAAACAAAATACAGGTTATCCATGACTGGCTAGCCCTGACGACACTCACTAAGCTCCAGAGCTTCTTAGGCCTTGCCAATTTCTATCGCAGGTTCATGTTGGGATTCTCCCACATTGCATGGGCCCTTATCCAAGTGACCAGGGGAGGTGGAAAGGAAAAATTCATGTGGGTCCAATCGCAATATAAATCCTTCAATGATTTGAAGCATCGCTTGTGATCATCTTGGGTGCTCTCATTACCCGACCTTTATTAGTATTTTGATATTTAGACAGATGCTTTATACTATGTTTTGGGCACAGTTCTCACTCATCATGGACATCTCGTGGCCTATCATAGTGAGACACTATCAGATACGGTCCGTAAGTACCCCACTTACGAAAAAGAGATGTACTCCATTGTACAATCATACTGCCAGTGGAGGTATTACATTATCGAGAAGGAGACAATCATCCACATTGATCATAAGCCTCTGCAATTCATGTAGACAGAAGGAAAATTCAATAATGACCACCATCAGAAGTGGTCCACATACTTTCATAAGTTCCACATCAGCATCAAGTATGAGACATGAAGCACCAACCACGTTGTTGACTACCTCAACCAACCTCCAGTTGCTGCACTAACCACGATGCTACACTGCTTTGGACATGAGATCTATGGATGTCCCCAAATCTATGAACAAGATCCTGACTTCGCCACTACATACCGAATGTTGGGCACTGTTGTCGTACAAGTTGTAGGTTGGGAAAATCCCAACCCAACCACCAAAATGACAACAACTTTGGACACTATACCCAATGCCACCTCGATATAGGTATTGTGCTTCAAGGGTGACTAGGTCACTCTAGGGAGGTGATCCTGGTGAACCCAGGGGGATTTGATATGGATGGAAGGGAAGGGACAAAAGTATCCCCTAAAGGTCAATGATAGAAGAGGAAAGTGACTTTCATGACTTGTCTCCAAGTGGTTTAAGGTTACCAAGTCTTTGGGTACTTGCAAAAGTGTTTGTACTTTCCCGAGACATAAGAAAAGCCACACCTACATATAATATGTTAGGAGGACAAGAAAGTTAATCTTTATATCCCTAATTTTTAGCAGCAGATCGATTAATATATCAATAATTATTTAAACCATGACAAGTGCAATAAGAGCTAGTGTAAGTGAACTTGAAAGCATAAGAGTTAAACTAGAAAATGACTAAGGATTTAGAATGCACTTTGACATTTAAAGCAAGGTTGTCATACAATGTTTCTGCAATACAATTTATCAGCCTTATGGACGTAACATACAATGCATTATAGAAGCAAAATTACCCAATGAAACTTTCCCCAAAGTTGACCAAAAAGTGCACTATAGCAAGTAGAACATAAGGGAAAATTTTTATCTTATGTCTAGGGTTAGTTTGTGAGTCATTAGGGTTAGAATAGTTAGGTTTTATGCAACCTTATGGGTGTAGGGTTAGTTTTTTAACAACAACAAGATTTAGTAAGAGAGAGGGGATGCCTCAATGAAGCAAGAGAGCCTAGGGCTCAAAGAAAAAAATCCAAGTGAGAGAACTTCAAGACCTTGAATTTTCATGTTTACCAAGGAAACAATTTATTTCTCTAATGCAACAAGTGATGACTAGTTCCTTTAATGGTTGGTTTAATGGATTCAAGAAAATAATAATCTAGATGTACTACCTTCCTTGGGGGTGTGAATCCTCTTACTCCCCAAGGAAAGTATCCCTAGCTATGGCTTACACTAAGAGGGTGTATGCACTTATATTTCTCTTAGTAAACCCTTGTTAAATCAATAATACTTAAGAAAAATTACGATGGAGGCTAAGGCATGAGTGTATTCTCTTATACTTCCCACCTAGCTCTAGCAACAATCAACCTTGACTTGAAACAAAAATGATAGCACAATGCATATTTTCTTACCAATTCAAGGAAAAGGTTCTAAGATAAACCACCACAATAGAAAGAGAAAATACTTCCAAGGCTAGTGCATACCTCCACCAACAAATAACCAAGAA
This sequence comes from Picea glauca, assembly GCA_000966675.3. Classification (NCBI taxonomy): domain Eukaryota; kingdom Viridiplantae; phylum Streptophyta; class Pinopsida; order Pinales; family Pinaceae; genus Picea; species Picea glauca. The sequence goes on from JZKD02S1270596.1 coordinate 93,378, forward strand.
ATATAGCCACACACAAGAGCAAAAGAGACAAATAGAGAAATATAGCGAAAATTTCAATCCAAGGTCTCTCCAAATGGAAGAGATATGTTTTAAAATGAGATATTATGATCTATATTTATACAAAATGTCTATCACATAGTTTTCCCACTTAGCAAGGGTAAAAAATAAGATAAGGGGTACACAAACCTTATCTTACCCCTTGCAATAAAATAATATTAAAAAATTCACCTTTAAAATTCACTTTTACACAAAAGAAACCTTAGAATAAGGTGGCATCACCCCTTTAGGGGATGTTTTGGCACTTTGGAGAAGTCGTTGGGGTAGTAGATGCATGGTTAGCCCTCCAAATACCACTTTTCACTCATCCAAGTCTTCTATTGATGGTATTCAATATATATTCCTTCAAAATGTTCTATATGTCATCAAACAACACCTTCACCACCAATCCCTAGCCCTCTAGGTGGCGTCAAACTTCTAAAAGTGATGTTTTTCCTCTCCTAGGAAAAATGTTTGGCATGTAAGGGCTATATCATGTCATCCATGATGTATTCTAGGCCTCCAAAGGTACGTATCTTTCATTTGGCATGTGGGCCCTTGGCATCCAACCTATGGATTTCAAGCCCCATGGAAGCCCAAGTTAGGTTTGTTCTTCCAAAACTATCCACCAACTAGGTCCTCCAAAGACAAATACGCACACCCTCCAAGGATATCAGGTCATGATATGATGGTGAGTAAATAAAATAAAAAAATTATCCACCTAAGCATGTGCATCAAAGATTACCCTGTCAAACAAGTAAGTTCTCAAAGACATTATGCAACTTGCCAAGCTTGGATATGGGAGGGTTGACAAGGTGTGCTATTGGGAAGATCTGTCCCTAGGTCAAGGAGTGTTTCCCAAGTGATCCCTCTCTAGTCCATGTGAATTAGATGAAGTGGTTATGGATCAAGACTCACTGGGCATGGGGTTCATGACATACAAGGGGTTGTAGTATCTCATTCATGGGTGCCTTTGTAGAGTGTGTGTGGCACCTTCGTTTGCAATGCATTTTTTCCAATCCCATCCTCTTTTCATTCTTTGTTTATTTCATATTTTAAAGGAAAAGTTGAAGTCCACTGTTTGGCATGGTTTCCAGATAATTATAGAGTCACTCACAAATACCTTGTGGAAATGAGAAGTTTGGCTCATGATGAGACCCCCTTTGATCCAGATTATTTTCGACACAAAATGAGAGCAGAGATATAATAAAGAAATGCACAGAGATATCGCGTGTATCCAATAATATAACATAAATATATCAGATATTATACAGTAATACACGATTTCTATTAATGAAAGAAATGTACAAAGACTGTAAAAATACAAAGTGAAAGACTCGCTAGAATGGTGGCAGCTTATCTCTGAGAAGAGATGTGACGGCTACTTGCATTCACAAGAAGATGATTACAATGAGGCTGTGAAGGAATTTTTACAATAAAAAGGAATGCCAAAAACCATAGACATCCAAAAACCTATCCCTAGGAGATGAAGCGCCAAAATTCATGTGGGCCCCGTTTGGGTAAGTTAGTACATCAACTTCCCGGGGTCGTAACTTTTTCATACAATCTCCGTTTTAGGCTTATGATAGCTCGTTGGAAAGGTATCATCGAGGAGATTCATTTTGGGGGCTCAATTATGCCTTTAGCTATCATTGAGAACCTATATCTCATAAAACCTTCATTTAGGCCCTCAAAATGGCCCTAGAAGTTAAAACCTGTTAAAAATAGTAAATTGCCAAAATTGCTAGAAAACTATTTTGAGCCAGTCGGAAAAGGTGGGTGGCCACCGATATCCACCAGGATCACCCTTTCTCTTAGTTGTGCAACTAAGAGCCACTACCCTGGCTTGGTGGCCAGATGATGGTAGTGTCATACTGCTAGATACCCATGATCATGATAGGACGGCTCGTGATGAGACTTCCTATCCTCCAACTAACCCCCTAAGCATTCTGTCTTTTACTCTTGTGATTCCCCCTTTTCTTACAGATAAGTGTTTGATTTATTTGCTAGGGGATCCCTGGGCGAAGCATATGGAAGGTTTATACATAGGATTTTGTCTTTCACCCAACAATAATCCCTGTGGTCCTTCAACCCTTTCTTACCATAGAATGAGGGACAACCCCTTCTTGGTTCAATACACCCTAAAATCCCAAGAGATAAGGAAATGGGGGGTTGAAGTGATGAAAAGTGGTAAGTATGGTCGGGAATGGTATGATGACACTTAAAGGGTTTTCCTAGTATCAAAACCATTCCTAGGGAAGATCACTTACTAGGGCACAATGTCAACCACCAAGGTGAAACAGGGAAAAAGACATAATGTCCAAGAATATGTTATGAAATCTAAAGCAGTGTAATATACAACATACTCAAATGCCTCAAATATTGAAATGACACTCACCATAATACTTGACTTGTACCTCATGGACCAAGGCCTAGTGCCTCTCAGAAGCCAGTTGGTGTGTTGGATTCCATTTGAAAATCTATGATGTATGTGGTGGTGAGAAGGCTATCCACCTGCACAAGTGGATACTGCTAGTCATATAGTCTATTGGCACTCCATATCTGCAACTCGAGGGCCTTGAGACATAATATCCCTAGTTATACCACAAAATGGGGATAACATCTAGCTCCTAATTGGGGACATGAGCTTTCCAACACGCATGAATCGCCTCAAATGGGTGTTTTATTAGAAAGTTATGGACTTTCCAATTTTCGGCAAAAACATGAAAAAATGATGACATGAAATTCTGTACAGATGATGTCAGCATGTTGACATGGTAGTATGAAAGAATGCCACCTGCCATCCATATAACTGAGTTGGAAAAATCATAGGATGACATGTGTCCTTCTATACAGTCAACATGATAGGATGACATGTGTCCTTCTATACAGTCAACATGATAGGATGACATCAACATTTGTATGACAAGTGTAGATCTCAGTGAGTGACACATGGACAGGTGACGTCAACATGCTGACATGGTAGCACCAGAGGCTACCACATGTCACCTAGATTTGGAACATTCAACACCCAGTTGGAAAGTGCCATGTTTCATATGTATGGATGATGTGGCATACCATATGGTCCATGTGGCACCATTGATAGGGTGACATGTGGCCTACCGTACGATGATGTGGTAAACAAGTGGCAGGTACATTCATAGCAGAGTCAACAGTGACATGGAAGGGTCGTAAGCTAGGTGGAATCAGGGGCCAGTCATAGGCTGCCACATGGACCAATCAAATGGAACCACATGACATCTTCGAGAAGCCCAATTTGGGATATGGATCCAAAAATTGGTTGGGCTTAGTGGGTTTTGAACCCCCGACCTACCTGTAAATATTCCAATGTCTTTACTAAATGTGTTAACCGTTTCACCACACATATCGGTACAGTACATAGAAATTCATACTAAGGGTACAAGAAAAATCATACTAACGGTATTGTGTCAAGGAAAAAGTACAATACATGGAAATTCATGCCAAGGGTATAGTATGATACATCATTTTGAGTGTCAAGAGGTGTCTAGATATGGATTTGCATTGTTTTGCATGCCATTAAGCCCCATGTCCAAACATAGTCATGTTTATACTCATTTTTCTCAGTCTTTCGAGAGGAGCATGATGGAGATGTCTATATTTTGCTAAGTTGGCATTTATGAAATTATTAGTTCATATTGCCATGTATGAGAGCCATAGTGCATCGTTTGACGTGTAAAGGAGGTCATTTTGAGCTAGTTCATAACATAGTCGAGTTTATACTCATTTTTCTCAGAATTTTGAGAGGAATTCAATAGTAACCTTTGTTTATGAGGTTGAGCAACATAATCCAAGAGTGTCTTAAAATTTTGCAATTGTAAGTCTATTTCATTGTAATTTTGGCATTTTGAGATTAATGAAGAGTGGTCTCACTTTGGAAAGGGACCCAGAGATGTAGCCCAAGAGGGGTGAAATTCGTCATTGAATATTATCTTCTTAGTTTTTTTAATTTTTTGTTGTGTTATCTCTCATTATTCTGTAAGATATTCATCATTTTATGAATTTTTGGATAAGTAAGAAGATTCACATGTGTTATGAAAATCTATCAAAGATGATCAAAATAATATTATGAATCAAGTTAGATGTTGATGTGTGTTTTTAAGAAATTAATTAACATATAAAGATTTTGGATTACTTCCACTAGTGACCACAAGTTCCAAGGTACTAATAAAAAATATATATCCCTATCCCAGAGAAATATGTGTCAAAGTCTATAGGAAGATATCAACTAGAAGGAGGGAATTAAGGCATCCCCCATCATCCAACATCAAGAACAACACAAGGATAAATATTTGTAACAACTCGGATGAAAGGATTGAAAGGACCCTCCACCAAGTACGTCTCTTGAAATCACTAGGTAAAATAACACATGAAAGTGACCCTTTGAATAACACCCAATAATGAAAATTGTTGATAGAGGCGAGGAAACCAGTAATGGGGTCAAATGGAATCCAAGGTACTGCAAAAATCCCAATGTGTGAATAACTTTATTTCCATCGAACACAAGGGAAACCACTCAGTCAGCGACCAATTATGAAATGTCATTTGTTAAGCACAAGGTCACCTATCAATGATGTAAATAGAGCCAAGGTGTGACTCTAGGTCAAAATATTAAAGCAATGTGTCATAGTCGATAAGATTTGACTCGCCAGCAGGAAGTCAATGGGGACCTTCCATACCAACATGAGTTTAAGAAAAATATGCTTGTGATTCTGAGAATTACTTCACATGTGGGAAGGCCAACTTTCAAATTTAGGAATTTTGAGGAATGAATGACATAGGCTAAAACTTCCCTTGAACAATAGCACGAAACAATAGAGTGAATTGGGAAGCATGGACTAAAATATGAATGAAAAAATAATTATGTGATAGAGGAGGCATCGAAAGACTCTCCATAATGAATAGAAGAATAACCAGTGAGATGAGTAACAAATCTGTGTAACTGGTTCAGTTTCCTAAATCCATACTAAACCCAAACTATTGAGAGATAGACTAAAAAAATGTGTGCTTTGTTCAAGGGTGACTCGACTTCTGCCAAAATAATGAAAAGAATAATATTTCCCATGCTCTTTTTTGTTATTTGATTTTTTTGTATTTTTCATATTAGAAATCCTGAAAAAAGAATAAAAGAATGCTAAAGTACAACAGAGGAAATGAGTGTTATTGGAAAGAAAAATAGTTCCAAGCACAAGTAACATACCTATGTTCAATGCAAGGAAACACGTGTAGGATATGGACACTCGGGGGAATGTTTACTCCTAAGATATAAGTGTCAAGTCACAAAGGAAAATATTGCAAGGTTGGAAACTGATAAGAATGCATAAGCAATTGGTTAAGCAACAACAAGCTAAAGTCAGAATTAGGCTAAAAAAAAATGGTAAATATGCAATGCAATTACAACTCAACATAAAAGTTTGGGAGCCCCATGGGTAATAGATAGAAAAATATTGAGAATATTATAAGGTTTCAACAGAATTCCATGGCAAGATTAAACATGACTACCAAGGCTATTAATATACTTCAACATGGGAACCAAAAGGAAAAACAAGGTACTATCTAGGATTCCCATGAGTGGTAGGCTCTACCACAAACACAAAAACACTTAAATTCATCATGAAAGGGATCATGTCATAAGTAAGTGGGATCAACACTAAGGAAATTTTATAATTTTTATTGAATGTGCAAAATGAAAGGAGGGAAAATCCTATCTTGTATGCCAATAATCGAAAACATCACCTTTGAAGAGTTGGATTAGTGGACTAACAAGCCGAAAAAATACCATGGTATATTATCTTTCTTGAAAAACTACACCATAAAACTTCCTATATACTTGAAAATTAGTCCATTAGGTATCCAAAAACATAATCAGGGTGAAAAACTATATCAAAGTGGGTGAAAAAACTAGGTTAAAAAAGTTGAAATATGGATTTTACCAAAACATTTGTATTTTTACCCAAAATAGTGAAATTTGGTTTGAAAAACTCCATGAAATTTATTTGATAATTATGGGAGCTACAGAAGATGAAATCGAAGACCGTCTAGACCAGGTAAGAGCACTGCTCCTTCTCTTATTTTCATCCAAGCAACTTTCAATTTTTGTCATTTTTTAGGTAAAATTTTCAATTTTAAAAGACGGGTGGACTTGCACACACTTTTATTTGGTGTGGGTCACATACAAGAGGCCCTATACATGCCACGTGCTCACTAAAAGTGTGTATATACGTGATTGTCCTAAAAGGAAGTCGTGTAAAATCCCATTCAAATAGAAAAAAATGATTTCTAACCCTTTTCTTTCTCTTAAAAATTGTAGGATGGTTATATAATGGAGAGAGAGGGAACATGAGGACATATATAACCAATTAATTGATGACCTGGAGGCCATGGAATCCCTCCGACAATGTGGTCTCCAAAACTCTATTTGAGACAAGTAATAACCTAGCCCAAAAAATATTAGCACAATTTTTGATTAACTTTTAGGAGCCAGATGTAGATGCATTTATGCTCGATGGTCAACCTCTTAAATTAGAAGTGGAAGACATTTACTTCATTACAATAATTTTAGGTGAGGTGACATAGTCAACCTTAGGACATGAGGAGGTGGTAGAATGACCATTGAAGGATACATTTCCACTTACTGCACTTTAGGGACTCAAAGGGTTGGGAGCCAAAACCTAACCTGAAATATAGAAAGTCTAATCTTAAATATCATCCTTCTGACCGTCTCTAGGACCGCAAGATCAACAAAGGTGGCATAATGAGCATTAAAGAATACATTTCTACTTCCTACACTCTAGGGACTCAAAGGGTTGGGAGCCAAATCCTAACCCAAAATATAGAAAGTATAAGCTTAAATATCATCCCTCTGACCATCTTTAGGATCGTAGGATCAACAATAGTGCATTGGGCCTTTGGGCCATATATGTATTATGCATTGGAGTGCTTGGGAGCCACTATCTATGACTGGATTTAATCATTACTACAATGCATGAATACACAACTGACTGAGTGCAAACAAAGGAAGATGAAAAACTTCGGGTACGGTAGCATCCTTTACACCTTCTTATTCGAGAGGGTGCCTTCCATTAGTCCTAGAGTGATCTTGGGACCACATGAAATCATAGCATAGTGTATGAATAGATGGGATTGATTCATATTGTGGCTGGGAGGTGGACGATTGTCTTACCCCTACAATCATGACTTCTTCCATTGGTGGGAGCAAAAAATTATCACTATTGATGACTATCCCTATGAAAGGATAAACTTCAACTCAGACCCAAATATGACCTTCCCACCTGGTGTGGCATTGGGTGATATAGGTAAATACTTTTGAATTTTTTAAAGTTATTAAATTTTTATTGATTTTATTTAATACTGTTCTCAAGAAGTAAACCAAAATGAATTTTTTTTTGGTATGGGTAATAATGCTAACAAAATGACACAAATGTGTAGATATTGGACCAAGATGACTAGAGGGATACCCATGTCATCGACGAAGAGGAAACAAAATGGACCAACCCAATGGAGATGTTGAGAGAGCTAAGAGAGTAATTTAGAATTGCTATAGGAACCTGGACAGACTTACACACCAAAGTTTTATGGTACAAATAGAATACTTACCAAAGAATATGCAACGACATGTCGTCGGGGTGCTAAGATCTTGGGTGTCACTCTTTCGGTGTATATCCAATTCCGTAGTATGCTACCGAGACACTCATGCAGGGGTAGGGTCCTCAACATATATCTTATGTACTACGTTATATTGGTGTATAGATATAGACATTCGAGGCTAGGTGCTTGATTTTGTAACATTAACCCACATTTTTGTACTTAATGGATATCAAATAAATATATATACATTGTTTTGACTCGGTAGACTTATGTTGTTATGTGAAAATGTGAAATGTTCTTATATACATGTATGTGTGTGTGTGCTTCTAATTTTAATTAAGAAACAAATGTCAACCTAACATGTAGTTAACATATGCATTGGATACTATATTAGCACTCCTAGAAAAATGAATGTGGGTAACATAGTTAAAAGAGCATTCTAGAATATGTACCTAAAGGAATCATTGGAGAAGTGTAGGATAGTGAACACGATACTCACCATTCAACTATGACACTATCAATTGGGAATCCAGGTGGACTTCAAGAAAAAAAATACCATGTAAAATGGTATCTCTAAGAAGCTCAGTCATGATACTATACTTGGCCACATTGTTGGTTATTGGCCCTAGAAAAGTGCCTCCAAAAGTTACCACTTGGCCCAAAGGCGGGTAAATCACCCACACAGAAGAAGCAAGGTTTCAAGTGTGACATATGGTTCCATCCATGAAACCTATGAAGATCGATGACTACAATGACATATGCCAACCAAGAAAAAACACCATAAGCAAATTAAAAGAAAAAGAAAATGAACTACTCTAGTCCTAAATACTACCAATATACAATAATTACAAAGGGGAAGACACCTAAGAATTGACGCTCAAGTGTAGTACCTCTTGAGATAAATCTCATTTTTAGGCTCTAGCAACACATTACCCTCATAATATGATAACTCAAAATATCCCTTTCAAAGGGCACACCTCATAATGTAAGTATCATGCCACATCGGGTTAAACATTCCTTCCCCTAAAGCATCCTTATCTTGATCATAAACGAAAACAATGTCTCCCTCAGAAAAGATCCTTGTGTGGAAAGACTTATCGTATTGACTCTTAAAATTCTTTTTGTGTGCCTTGTTCATTATGGCCACATCACAATGCTTGTCATTGAGATGTTCCAAGTGAATGAGATGTGATTCTAATTTAGTCGAGTCAGGAAGAATATCAATAGTGATATTTAACGAAGGTATTTCACATTCAATCGACAAAACTACATCCATCCCATGAACGAGTTGGAAAGAAGAAAATCCCATAGCAGTCTTGATTGAAGCCGATACATCCATAATGTTGGGTAAAGAATAAGATGCCAATTTGATTTACTCGCATTGAAAGATCGTTGAAGGATGGTCTTAAGAGAGTTATTGATAGCCTCTACTTAACCATTCACCCAAGGATATGAGCTCCAATATGAGCTCCTCATCCTCCTTAGGAAACTCCAATATCAGCTTGACAAAGACTAAATATTTCTTGAACTTGGCAGATACAAAGTACAAGTCGAACTCCTACAATTTGACAATCCATTTATTGTACTTCCCCCCAATTATTTGTCACGTGAGGACATATGGGAATGGATTGACATCAACAATTATAGTAGTCTTATGAAAAATATATAATGTCAAATCCTCTGGAAAAAATGCACAGCTACCAAAGACAAATTTTTGACGTGTTATTAATTAAGTTCGAGACCAATCAAACTGTGACTAATATAGTAAATGATGTGCTCCAAGAGTGCATCATCTTCCTGAACTAGAACCGTGCCAATAATGGATTTCGTTGTTGCAAGATACAACAAGAAATATCTGCTATAGTCCAAGGGAATAAGCAAGGGGGGAAAACAAGGATTATTTTGAGCGCATTGAAAGATCATTGTGCGAACTTGTACCAAATAAAAGGAACCCCATTTTTCAAGAAACACATGAATCCATTGGTGATGTTAGCATAATTGGAAATAAATCGATGAATGAAATTAGTTTTTCCTTGCAAACTTTGAAGTGGAAAAATGTTTTGTGGGGGAGGAAACTAAATTATTGTCTCAACCTTTAATAGATTGTCTTGATCTCCTATTGGAAACAATAAATCCAAATAGACTCCTTGAGATGACACATAATATGAATTTATTAGGATTTAATCAAATATGATAATATCAACATCTTTCATAGATCATCCGAAGATGAGCCCGAGGATCTGCTCTCTTGCAAGAGCAAGTAACAAGATCATCAAGATAAGCCTCGATGATATGTTTGAGATCGTGAAAAGTGAAATACATAGCTCGTTGGAACATGTCCCCATCATTTTTAAGGTCAAAAGGAATCTTCCTATACGTGAATGTACCCCAAGTACATATACATATCATTTTTTGTTGATCCTCGAGCTGGATCTGGATCTGAGTATAGCCCAAAAATTCGTCCATGAAAGAGAATATTTGTCTTCCCACACATTCATCGATAATATGATCAATGAATGGTGTGGGGAAGTTTTCTTTGGGACATGCTTTATTAATATCCAGAAATTACATACAAACACGAATAGTTCCTCCCTTTTTATCAACCGAAATGGGATTCGACACCCATTCAGTAAGGGGAACCAGATAGATGAAACCAACCTTGAGCAGTTTCTCTAAATGCGCCTTAATCGTTGTCACCTTTCTTAGGCTAACTGGTGGTAAATTTTTTTGAATAGGTTTCACACTTTCGTATGTTTTTATCTCATTCTTGAAAATGCGGGGGTCTATATGTGGCATTTCCTTGTATGACTAGGAAAAAACATCACATAATTCCTTGAACAAGGAATTATATATGCAAATCTCTTCCGAGGAATAGTCTGCATTGATAAAAAAATTCTCCATGACACTAGGGGTTCTAGAGATGTCAATTGGAATAGTTTCTTATATGTTTTCCATGTTTCCTTGAACATACACACCATGCTTAGCTAAGGGATTCATAGGGTGATCAACACCTCCAATGAAATTTGATCATAATTCTCCCTTCTAAAATAGACTAATTTCTAGGAGGAAATAAGACCAATTATGTAAGTCCTCTCAGGGCCTCTTGGGCCCTATAATTTCCTCAAGAATAGCTTCATCAGAAGGAAAAATAATATCAAGAAAATAGAGAAAGTTGGAAGAATTCAATGCCCAAGCGGACTTTGAAAGATAATATACTTCTTCTGTCTAAGAAGGGGTGGGATTAGAATCTCCAATAGCTTGTTGAATCACTTGACAATCTATCTTAGTTGTAGATAATGGCATGGCCATCCCAACATGTATAAGATCTTCCATAGAATCACACATAGAGGGTAAAATCCAGGGATCCTCGAAAAATGTCATTTGAAATGAACTTACTTGAATCAAGGGGATCAAAGAGCTTGATTGTTTGTAGAAAAATAGAACATTAGTATATGAAATTGGTGTTGAGAAGTTAAAATTTCCCATCAGAGAAGGATACATCCCAACACTAATTCACTCAATTATCATTTGAGAGTTTTCAATTAATGAGATTGTGGATCTCATATTTGTCATAGAGTCAGAGCGAAATAATGACATGTGATCGATCATAAAAAATTTTATATTATGAGGGAAGCATAAAACTCGGAAGACCAAGGATACGATAGATCTCATTGCATATGTCCAACTTCGTCCTAAAAATAGATTGCATTCAATTGGAACATCAACCACTGCCACTTCTACAGAGAAGGTTCCCCCCCCACAACTAAACATGGAATGAGGAGATGAAGCAAGATCGAGAGATCCAATGGCTTTACAACAAGATAATGAAATCACTCATGTCAAAGTTCCTTCATCGACAATAGTCCTTCCAATAATGTTCTTTGAATACAAAACATAATCTAGAAGGAGAATTGGTACAAAAGACAAGGCTTGAAATCCATAGTATCAAACTTTATAACCTATAATCTCAATGAATCAATAGCTCCTATCACAAATAGAAATTTTCTATGTTGTGTGGGGAAGATTTGGAGAACCTCAAGGGTCGACATCGCATAAGGCGTTTGATCCAAGTCCTCAAAAATATAATAGTTGGGTGCGGCTCAAGAATTATGGTTATGTGAAGTACACTTATACACAACCTTCGGTATGCGTGGCTTTGCATCCCCTTCAGGATTCTCTATGTGAAGAGAATTCTGAGGATCATGAGTTTCTTTTCATTTAGATGTAGACTCAGGGTTTCCATAATCTCGAGCCATGGTTGACACATATACATCTGATCCCACCATATTGATGAATGACATAGTACCTTCTGGAAAGGATGCACCTTGGGTGCCCCCTTGCACATTTCCACCGGAAGAGCCTCCTGCCATATTTTTTCCTTGAGGGAATGGGTTAGTCAACACAAAAGGTTATTGCATCAACCAACAGTGGGTGTCTTCCATTTTGGGGTATTTTTGGTAAGGTGATATTTTGTACAAATTTTAAATGAAAACTTCACGTTCCTATTTTCTTTCTTATCCCCTCTAACATTATCATTGGATTTATCGTTTTTATTATTGTTCCCACCTCCTTTCTTATCTTTACCCTTATTTTTTCCTCCAGGATGCTAGGTACCCTTTGGATTCGTTGATTGCACAAATTATACATCTAAAAATTGGAAGGTGGGAATGATTGAAGTCGTAGCTTGACCAATCGTAGTTTGATGAATAGTCATATGTTTCATCTGGCTTGTAGCCAGATTTGTGGTAGCTTTATTGAAATAGTCGACAATTCCATCAACATGTGGTCCATAATTTGGTTTCGTAGGGTCATTACTTGACCATGATGGATCTGGAAATATCTCATACATGATCCCAAACTAAGAATATATTAGATCCAACTGTTGGGCCCTAAAAATGGCTTCCTCCTCAAAGGATACCCCCAATGTGGAAACATCCTTGGAGATATACATGGATTTAAGAAACCATTCTAGGATTAAATCATGAGGAATATAGGCCTTGATCATCCTTTTTTTCCTCCACCACTCTCGGATGTGATTTGAGATGTGAGTTTCCTTCTTATGTCATAGCATAGACAATAAATCAGTGTCTAAATTGTACTAGACTAGAAACTGAAAATGGTTGAGGAAAACCAATGCCAAATCATGAAAGGTGAGAAATGTTGACCTTTGAATATCAATGTACATTTTCAAACAAATCTCATGAGAGTGAATTCAAAGATACGTAACCAAATAGAGTCATCATTCGATGAATTTGATGAGCACCATAGGTGAAATTTTGTTATGTGATCTCTGAGATCCTCACCAATGTTCCCTTCAAACTTGAGAATGTTCGAGGGTAATTTAGTGGGGATCAAGAGCCAATTTGGATCATGACACACCAGTTAGTTAATTATTTTAAATAAGTATGGTAATATTAACGTTTCCATAAAGGGAAGTCTCGTTTGTGGCCTAGAATTCTAACTATCGAGGTTAGAAACTCTGAGTTGGTTAACAACTAGAAAAGGATATCCTGGAATATTACTAGCACCAGGCTATCAGGAAAAGTTTGTTAATAGGCCAAGGTTTTGATAAAACCCATGAGATCCCTCGCTAAAGGAAGGAAATATTCAATCCATTGGGTTTCCATAATACTGGACTGGGTTTCCTCCCACCAACATCCCATGTGAAGGGAAATACCCCTGTGCAGGGTTGTACTGACTCCAGAAGGGATTCCCCCCTATCGACATCCCTTGTGAAGGAAACAAACCTTGCGTAGAATTCCACTGACATTGGAAGGGGTTTCCCCTTGCTGAAATCCCAATTTAAGGGAAGGGGTTGTTCCCGAAACCACTAAATAGAGTGAAAGGGTTAGAAATTGAAGGCACGCCAAAGGATGGAAATACTCCACTCATAGGACCACTCCATCCCACTAAGGGATTATACACAAAAGACAGGAAAGACCCACTTTCGAGCGAAGGGATCAATGGAGGGATATTCCCCCCACCCCAAGGAACAAATTGCAAGGGAGTTGAATAACTCCCTACCCCAAAGTTAAGATTATGAGTGATAGAATGAGAAATTGCATGTCAATTGTCAACATCCCAAACAAAAATGTGTTAGAAATGAAAGGAAATGAAGGAATTTCTTTTGAATGCTAAGTGGAACCAATAAATAGTGGCATGGAACCACTAACCGACTATTGTGCTATCACAACTACCCACTAAAATTCTCTTGAATAATATAATTTCAGTGGGTACCCTCTCTATGAATTTTTGCAAGATACTATGTCACTACTTTATTGATTTGATACTAATATATGAAGCTACCATTTTGATAAGACAATTTATACTACAAAATTTTGATACACACTTGGAATGATGAGTTTTCTCCTTGGTTGTTGATTCAAACTCATTCTGGAGGACCAAAATGAATTGTAGTTCTCAACCATGGGGTAATTCTACAACAAGCTCACATCTTTGAAAATCATAGGACTGGTTGGCCATCTGAAAGAAACCTTGCAGGATACAATATAAAGTTACTTTAATTAATATTCCAACAAAACCTTTCTAATAGCCATATCAAAAAGGGATCTGTCGGAAACAATTCTATTGGAATACTTTTTCATACTCGTAAAATCTAACTCTGATGAAGCTCACTCCAAAATCCTTTTCTCTCTGATTACGTACATCCATGATGAATCTCTAAGTAGTCATGTTGGCTTGCATGGAAAATAATTATTGGTTATTTGAATATTTTGAGTCCAACGCATGTGTGGGTCCATTTCATGAATCACCCTAGCATGTGGAAGACACTAATTGGTTTCTCGAGTCATTTTTTATATGGTTTTTATTCTTTCCACAAACATGACCTTTTTATTAACATGTTTATTGAGGAAGTTATATTCCTCGATACCTTTATGCTCGAAACAGTAAAAGGATAGTAACTACCATCCTCGACGACGAATCCCTCCAATATTTCGTATCAGACAAATCGTTGTCAGAGTTGTTATGATGCTTGATACCTCTACCCTATGACAAGAAATTCTACGATAGTTCATGAAAGAACAAGATGAATCAATTCGTTATATCGTAGTCTTGGCACACTTCAAAATGTATAACCGAGAATATTCCTCAATACCTTTCCGTCAGAGCCAAAATACATCATGAAACTACTTCCTCTTTGATGAAGTAAACTCTTATAACACTCTCGGAAATTTTTGAGTCCAACTGTTGGCTTTCACGCCTCTGATACACAAATTTAGGTGATCTGTAGCTTCGAATTGCATTAATGTCGGGGTGATGTTTTTCCTGAGAATCAGTTGTCATACACAAAGAATTAACTATGCAATTTAGGGTAATTTCTTATCTACATGATAGCTTCAAAACCCTACTTAACACATTATTTTTCTCTGTAAGATTGTTAAAACACTATGCTCTGCATTATCTAGCTGAGAACATATTGTAATATTAATTTCTAGTTGGACAACCATAAATATTCTAATGTTTTAATTTTCTATATTATTATATTATTACATATGTTCGAGGGATTGATGTATTTATATGCTAATCGCAGGATATGATGAATACACAATGACGTGTTTGTTGACACCCAAAAGTGCAACATAAAATTCTTGCCTACAAATGGGTTGCAATGCATTATTGCTTATATATATTTAAAATAATACTAGATAGGTGGGACCCTTTAGAAAAATAATGAAGAAAGCGGGCCCAATGATGATTTTAGGGGCAAAATTTCGCTCATGGGCGAAATTAAAGGGCCTCCAAATTTTTGTTGGGCTAATTTTTTGTATTGGAGTGATTTTTTAGAACTTATATCATTAGCCCTGGATTTATTTTAACGAAAAAATCGTATAGAGGGTTAGCCCATGTTTTTAATAGGGAGAGAGAAAAAAATATGTATTTAGCCCCTGAAATTTGGAGCGGGAAGCTTCCATTTGCCCCATTTCTAGAGATACAGGAATTTCTGGTAGCATCTTCACCCTCCCATTTTGTAAAATTTGGGTTTATGATTTAATTCATCCCAATTTTGTGGTAAAATCATGGTTGATGTGGTAAAATCGGGTTTTATGGTTTAATTCACCCTGATATTGTGGTTTGAGCACTGGGAAGTTGCAATCTTACCTTTGCCCGATTTCCAAAGAACAAGGGGATTTTTGGGAGCAATTTGGCCCTCCCATCTGGTATAAATCGTATGGGATCTACCCATTTGTGCATTGGGTTCAAATCAGAGCTTTATGATGCATCCTTTGTATTGTATAGCCATAGTTTTGTCCAGTTCATGAGCATTGCAAAGGTTCTTGAGCGGGTTAACATGATTCAACTTGAAATTTTACATATTGTACTTGCAGAATCGATTACTTCCCAATGTGCGCAAGGCACACAACTCTGACGGTGAACACTTACCATGGTTTTTGTTAGTCTCGATAGGTATTTACCTTAATATTAGTGTGTTGCCTCTTGTCATAGGTAGTTTCCTCAGAATTAATTTACTGGTAAATAATGTTATCTTTGTAGTGAAGACAGGGTAAGAAAATATGAAGAAAATGTGACACTATACAGTGTAATCCTTACTGTATTTCTTTCCATTAGGTAGTTCAATATAAACGAAAGAAGACGATTGTTCTAATTTCTTATTATATGTATTTTGTTTTAATCTTTTCCAGTTAATAAGTGATATATTGTGTCTTGATGATTGAAAGAAAAAGAAACAATGAAAAGAGATGGCCATTGTACGAGCATCTCTTTATTTGGTGGTTATTCATATAGTTTATATCAAATATCGTTTCATGGTTATTCATATAGTTTATATCAAATACCGTTTGGTGGTTATTCATATAGTTTATATCAAATACCATTCTTTCATAGATGTGGATGTCCCCCAACTATTATGGATTATGAAAATTTGTATCTGATTGATGGGATTCATATTTATACCAAATTACGAGAGTATGATGTCCTTTGCATATGATGTATCTGGAATGTTAATGTCATCCTCAGGAAAAACTGAACCATTTAAACTCACTATAATTCTATTTCCTCTAAAAGAAACAAAATTCACTTCTATCTCCTCCATATGATATGAATGAACTACAAGACTTGTATTACCAATGAACATGTTCAATTTTCTTTTACTATTAATGCTTGAGAGGATTTCCTTCGATAGATTCCCAAAAAGTGTTCTTTAGCTCCTCCAAACTAACCTTAATGGCATTATTGTCTTGCATGATGTGGAGCATGTTGGTTGTGGAGCCTGATTATCTTCCTGACTCAGAGGTCTTGTGTTTTTCAGCCGTGTTTATACCCCATGAAGACTTTATATCCCAGAAGACTTGTAAAAGTATATTGTAATTTCATTGTAAATATGGACCGTTCATTATAAGATCGCGGATCTAACAGTAGAAATTGTGTTAGGGTTTTTTTCCCTAGAAGGCAACCCTCTTTTATGAGGGAAATGTATTGCGGCTATGTATGATGGCAAGTATTGTATTCTGAGAGAGGAGACTGTGAAAGAAAGAAGAGGAAGTTACAATGGGTTTTGTTGTAGGTTGTATCCCTTCATTTGTTGGATAATAATAAAGAAAGTACCTGGCAATTTCTCTGGTGGACATAGCCCACATTGGGTGAACCATGTAAATTTGTGTCTCTCTTGTATTGTGTATCTTCTGTGTTTTGTTTTCCCATTTGTTTTATTTTATTGCTCCACGGTCCTGTTTTTCTAACAACTGGTATCAGAGCGAAAGGTAACTCACAGGAAAAGAGGGTTCCTGGTTCGAGTGGGAACAATCTCGAAAGATGGAAAGTTTAGGGTCGAGAAATTTAACAGCCAAAACTACTAGTTATGGAAGATGCAGATGGAAGATTACATATATTAGAAGGATCTATTCCTACCATTGGGCAGAGTAGAAAAGAAGTCGACGACCATGAAGGATAAAGAATGGGAGATTATGGACAGAAAGGCTCTAGGAACGATACAGCTAAGCTTGGCAGCGTCAGTGGCTTTCAATATTTGGAAAGAAAAGACAATGAATGATCTGATGGACACGTTGGCTAAACTGTATGAAAAACCCTCGGTGTCCAATAAGGTATTTCTAATGAAGAGGTTATTTAATATGAATATGTCAGAAGTTGGGTCTGTTGCAGATAATTTAAATGAATTTAATATGGTTACTAATTAACAAAGTTTCGTAAAAGTGGACTTTGATGATGAGGTTAGGGCTCTTCTAATATTGTGCTCATTGCCAGAAAGCTGGAATGGATTGGTCATGGATGTAAGTAACTCTGTCTCTGGTTCAAATAATTTAAAATTTGATGATGTTGTTGGTGTTATCCTTAGTGAGGAAATGTGATGGAAAAGCACAGGTTAGACATCAGGTAATGCATTGAACATGGAGAACAGGGGAATACAAAAGGATAGAGGAAAGGGCTCAGGGAACCGTGGGAATTCTAGGAAGGGAAGATCCAAATCCATACTTGGAAAGATAGAGTGTTGTAATTGTGGGAAGAAAGGGCATCTGAAGAAAGACTGCAGAGCTCCAAAGAGACAAAGAGATGGACAACAAGAGAGAAATCATGAAGCAAATGTAACAGGTGATGTGTTACAAGATGCTTTGATTCTTTCTGTATATAATATTTCTGAGTCTTCGGTAGTAGATTCAGGGGATTCATTTCATGCCACACCCCATAGGAAACATTTTCTAGATTATGTTCAAGGTGATTTTGGACAGGTTCATTTGGGTGATGATGCACCATGCAAAATT
>JZKD02S1270596.1:112867-124282 GCA_000966675.3 Picea glauca
AAATTAGCCAATTCATTTGTGATGAAGGATTTGGGTGTTGCAAAGAAAATCCTTGGCATGAGAATAACAAGAGACAGGAAAAATCGAAAATTGACATTGTCTCAGGGTGAGTACATAGAGAAGGTGTTGGAGAGGTTTAGAATGCAGAATAAAAAACCAATTAGTACACCTTTGGCCAACCATTTCAAATTAACTAAGGAAATGTGTCCCAAGACATAGGAGGAGATAGAATACATGTCCAGGGTCCCTTATTCATCAACAGTTGGTAGCTTGATGTATGCAATGGTTTGCACAAGACCAGATATTGCGCATGTAATGGGAGTTGTGAGCAGGTATATGAACAATCCAGGTAAATAACATTGGGAGGAAGTAATGTGGATTATCAGGTATTTGAGAGGTACTACTACTCATGCATTATGTTTTGGAGGTTCAGTCACTTTTCTAAAGGGATATGTTGATTCAGATATGGCAGGTGATAAAGACAGCAAGAGGAGCACCACAATGTATGTTTTTACTATAGGTGGAACAACAGTAAGTTGGATTTCGAAACTGCAAAAGGTTGTTGCACTTTCAACAACAAAGGCATAGTATGTTGTTGCTACAGAAGCTAGTAAAGAGATGATTTGGTTACAAATGTTTATGGAGGAATTGGGAAAGAAGCAGGAGAATAGCAGGTTGTACTGTGACAGTGAGAGTGCAATTCATCTTGTAAAGAACTCAACCTTCCATTTGAAGACTAAGCATATACAGTTGAGGTACCACTTCATACGGTCCGCCTTGGAAGATGGACATTTGAAGTTGGAAAAGATACACACTAGCCAAAATTCTGCAGATATGTTAACAAAGGGAGTAACCAGAGAGAAACTGAGTTCCTGCTCAGTTTCAGTTGGTCTTCAAGAATGAAGATGAAGATGAGAAATTTGCCAGGTCCAAGAAGGTTCAAAGTCCAACATATACAACATCGGTGGAGTTGTTGAGACCAGTCTCCAAGTGGGAGATTGTTGGTTGTGGAGCCTGATTATCTTCCTAACTCAGAGGTCTTGTGTTTTTCAGCCATGTTTATACCCCATGAAGACTTTATACCCCAGAAGCCTTGTAAAATTATATTGTAATTTCATTGTAAATATGGACCATTCATTATAAGGTCGCATATCTAATGGTAGAAATTATGTTAGGGTTCTTTTCCCTAGAAGGCAACCCTATTTTATGAGGGAAATGTATTGCAGCTATGTATGATGGCGAGTATTGTATTCTGAGAGAGGAGACTATGAGAGAAAGAAGAGGAGGTTACATTAGGTTTTGCTGTAGGTTGTATCCCTTCATTTGCTGGATAATAATAAATGAAGGACTTGGAAATTTCTCTGGTGGACGTAGCCCACACTGGGTGAACCACGTAAATCTGTGTCTCTCTTGTATTGTGTATCTTCTGTGTTTTTTTTCCGCATTTGTTTTATTTTATTGCTCTGTGGTCCTGTTTTTCTAACAGAACATTATGTTATCTATTTTTTTTATCCCAATCCAACCTATGAAGATTGCCCTATCATAGTGTCGTAGATTTGGTGTTTGGAGATGGAATTGAAACAAGAAGCAATGATTCAGTGCATGTCCAAAATAAGGGCACTCTTGCTTGAGATGTTGGCCATTGTTGTTTGTTGATTTTTTATCCAAAAAATGTCATGTTGAATGGATTGAATATCATTGATTGAGCAGAGAGGTGCACTCTACAACCCACTATGGGGGAGATTGTAATGTTGAAAAAAAACATATATATTTACATGCATCCATATGAATCCAAACCATTTATACACATATGGAAATTTTCTCATTTATATAGCAAGTAATAGTGCATACAACCAAAATAGCACCGAGTGCAATCCATCTATGAACCAAAATACATCAACAACAAGGCTCTCAATGGCTTGTCACATTTGTTGAAACAAACTAGCTTATAACCTTGATCTTATGACTCAAAATGTGGCTTTGATACACATAAGAAGTCTAATTGAAGACATCAACACAAAATGAAGAGAGAACAAAACTATAAACCTAAGAAAATCTTATGTAGAAAAACACCCTATGTAAGCTATAATTGTACAATATCTAACTGTTAAGAAATCGTTGTTGGTTATGTGTGCTTACCCAATGAACATAATGATTATAAAAAAAAAACAAATAAAAATGAATGATATTATAAAGTGTTCATGGGTGGGATTGATTCTATGGAGTCATTTCTTGGTGGAATTTCCCTACTGAAGTCATCAATATAATCATTTGTGCAACCTTGTATAGTAGCTTGTCATCCCAGTGGGTCTACATATCAGCTTGGTGAGTGCTCATCTCATATTTGAGTTTTGATATATCTCAAAATGAGGAGACCAAGTGATGGGGAAAGCCTTAGTGCAAAAAAATATGAATTGTGTTTTAAATTTGAATATTAACATGCTAGAATCATTTGTTGTGGATCAATTTCATACTTCAAATTTCCAAGTTTTAAGACAAATTCAATCCATTTGGTTGAGAGTTGTTTAGCTTAAATATTATGTACATATAATATGGAAAATATTGTCACTAAGAACATGATGCTGAACTTTGATACAAACATGCTTTAACAAGAAGTGAACTTTCATAGTATTTTTCAGGAACTTAGATTTGGATTCTTCTTCTATGCTATGAGATTTTGATAAATTAGAATATATATAACAACAAAATTTCATTGATATAACATAATTTTACCAACTTAATCATCATCATATTATTCTTCTTTCTCTTACTGCTTAGGTGACTTCATAGGTCTATCTATCAGAAGCATATTCATGTCGAATATTCATAAACTGAAATATTTTCCATTGACACATTTACTGTAACACACTAGTTTATAACCTTGATATTATAACTCAAAAATTGGCTATGATACCTATAATAAGTCTAATTGAAGACATTCATACTTATCAGCTCTTAAAATACAATCCAGTCTCTTTCTTGAAGAGAAAGAGACCCACTCCCCCCTTCTCTACCTTCTAGATGATAGATTTTATAAAATTACAATTTTCTAGCTATCACCAACATTTTTTGAAACTAGATCCTATCAATAAACTAAAAATGAAACAATCTCTAATTTATTGCAAAGAAATTTGGAACTGGTTAACTGCATATTTGAAATTTGCCACTTGTAATTATTTTTCATATACTCGATGAGAGTGTTGCTTAAAACCTGGGAAAAAATTGAAATTTGGAACTGGTTAATTTCATATTTGAAATTTGCTACTTGTACTGATTTTTCAATTACTTGTTGAGAATGCTGCTTAAAACCTGGGAAAAATTCTTTAAGTGTTGATTCTTTATCCTGAAATGATCTGCCACCTTTCATCCGAAATCATTAAAAATCTAGAACCTTCCCATCTGCGAGCTATTACGAGCTATTAAGAATAAGGCTAAAAATAAATCTTTGATCAGTTACAAGAAATCTGGAACCATCAATATTTATGGCTAAGAATAACTTCCCTGAAGATGTTGAATTAGATTTAGACAATTAGTGATTATGTAGTATGTATGACGTTTAAATCTTAAACCGACTGCTGAACTCCTGCCTTGAAATCTACCCGGAGATATGGATATGTGGTCTATTGAAAATATGGACTTACTGCTAATCCATGGTCTTCCACGAGTCAAACTCCGCAGGAATACCCAATGTTGACTTCTCTATGTTGAGCGTATACAAATGTGAAGTCTTAATTCCATGAGCTAAGATCTTCCTGCACATTTCAATGTCAAGATGAATTCTATAAGCCCTTACATATTCTTCATTGTCTTTGATAGGTTTTAATGCAATGATAATTTATGAAGGAATCTTAGTTTTGCAAAATCTATCCATGCTAAGGAAACCCTTGTAATTGTTTATAGACATGATGTCAGTCACAATGGGGAATTTTATACCAATTGGTCAACAGTCATTTATAAACTTCAAGTAAATATCTATGTTATAAAACAACTGTGTAATTATTAAATATGTACCTGCCTTGCAATTTCTCTAACAATTTCCCTTGCTTTGTTTCAATAAATTAGTGATTACACAAAGGCTTCCACCATTTTCCAAGTAATTTTAAAATAATTATTAAATCTGTACTTGCCTTGCAGTTTCTCGAGCAATTTCCCTTGCTTTATTTCAGCAAATTAATGATTACACAAAGGCCTCCACCATTTTCCCAATAATTTTGGAGGTCTAAGGAATAAAATATCTTCTTCAAAAGTAATCAAAGCATAAATGGTCCTCAAAAATATTAGAAAATCCTTCATAAAACCAACAAGAAGTTTTGTATTTTCTAAGATGAAAGAATCTAACATTGCTTGTTCATAGAAAACTCTCCCCAAGTCCTTCGCCGATTGCCCTTCCATCCTTTTCAAGCTTTCAATGGCTTTAATCTCAACTTTTCTTCCATCTTGGACAATATATCCTTGGTCTTCTCAAAATCTTCAATGGCAACATCTATGGTAGCTTTAGACTCCTTGTTATTTTTCTTGAGATCTACTACTTTTTAGTTTTCTGCTTAATGACATTCCTGGTCTCTACCGAATCCGCTTCAACCGATTGTCTCATAAAAACTTTAACACAAGCTGGATCTCCTTAGCTATCAACATACACACCAGCAAGGTGCGTTTTTAGTTGACTCCATGGGAATAATCCCACATGAATTATAAGAAAGAATTTAAAATGTTTTATATTAGGAGCAATATAGAATGGCAGCTGGCCCGTAGTGCACTAAAGCTTGTGGGATATGTCGTTGGCCTTGAATGAGTTATGCTGGCGTCATATAAGAATGAAATATATGGCTAGGGAATAAAGTGAAAATCACCTTTTTACATTATTTTTTATCAAATTAAAAAAACAAAATTCATAAAACTTGTTAAAATTAAAATGGCAAAAAAAACTCATAAAACTTGTCTTCTTAAAATTAAAATAATTATTTTTTGAACAAATTAAAAAAAAACCATAAAACTCGTCTTTTTAAAATTAAAATTAATAAAAAAACCTCATAAAACTTGTTTTTTTATTAAAATGAATTATTTTTTTACCAAATTAAAAAAAACTCATAAAACTTGTCTTTTTAAAATTAAAATGACTACAAAATATCCATAAAACTTGTCTTTTTAAAATTAAAATGACTACAAAATATCCATAAAACTTGTCATTTTATTTTTTTATCAAATTAAAAAAACAAAATCCATAAAACTTCCCTTTTTAAAATTAAAATGGTCAAAAAAAACCCCATAAAACTTGTCTTCTTAAAATTAAAATGAATTATTTTTTGAACAAATTAAAAGAAAAACCCTTAAAACTCGTCTTTTTAAAATTAAAATTAATAAAAAATTCCCATAAAACTTGTCTTTTTATTAAAATGAATTATTTTTTTTACCAAATTAAAAAAAAACCATAGCAAAAAAACCCCATAAAACTTGTCTTTTTAAAATTAAAATGGCTACCTCATAGGGATAAGAAAAAACTTGTTTTTTTTTTAAATTAAAATGGCTACCTCATAGGGATAAGAAACTAAAGGAATTATTTTTTCACCAAATTAAAAAAAAAATACCCATATTTAAAATTAAAATTGCTAATGGCTGAACGAATCGGAGCGACCTCTGTGCTGCGGACTGCATCCAGACCTAGCCGCCGGCCTCTGCCTCTGGCGCAGGTCAGAGCCTCTCCAGCACTTGTTTCTTTAGTCGAAGATTGTCAGCTTGAAATCCTCGGTCTTCTGGAGCCCTCTCTGTGCACCCCCGCGGATGTAGGGCTCGTCCAGAACTCTGCCAATGGAATCTAGCGGGGGCTCTGGCCCTCCTCCTCCGCCTGAGATCATAGCATTCAAAGCATTGATAGCAACAACACAGAAACGCCCTCTCACGGCCAGTCAACAGAAGTTCGTGAAGAAGCTTGACTCGATCCCCACGGTAGCTCTCCCCGAAGAAGAGACATGCAAAGCTGCCCTGAATCTCACTGAGAGAGGGCTTATAGGCCAGTTTACGGGTCTCTGGCCGTCCCCAAAGTCAGTAGAAGATTGGACGCAAAGGAACTGGTCACCTCTGATCAAAGAGGGAGTCAAGAGTTACTTCGTTGGTAAGGGCTTCTTCATATTCGTTTTTGAAAATACAGATGACAGAAGTTTAATCTTCCGAAACGACCCCTATTTCATGGGACCACAAGGATTGTATCTGAACAAATGGTCTCCCGATTTCGACCCCACGCAGGATGTCCCCAAGGCTGTCCCGGTGTGGGTGCGTCTCCCACATCTGCCTCTTCACTGTTGGAATCAAAAAACCTTTCAGATCATCGGCAACGCGCTCGGAAAATACATCGACCATGCAGCAAGGAAAGACCAGTTCTCGTGCGCCAGAATCTGCGTCGAAGTTGATCTAGAAGAAGGTTTGCCTGAAGCAATCAATCTCACGGTCGCTGGATGGACACATATCCAGGAACTGGACTACGAGCAGCTCCCCTTTAAATGCAAATACTGTCACGGCCACGGGCACTTTGCAAAGCACTGCAAAAAAAAAACAGAGGAGCAATCAGACATGCCAAAGGAGGACCAATGGACAGTAGTGCAAAAGAACCCCCAACTAAAAAAGGGAAACGGTAAAAGGCACAACGCAGGAGCAACAGGAAGCTTCAAGAAAACTCAAGAAAAGGAAATAAATCCGAAGGAAACTGAAATCCCGCAGAACAATCATGCAGGAAAAACTAATGAAAGTCAGGAGCAACTAGAAGCCCCTTCACTCAATAAAGATAAGGGAGCAGAAATTCAGGTAGTGGCCTCACAAGGCAGCCCTCTCAATCCATCCTACGCAGAAATAACAAAGTCAAAACAAATTGAAAGTGCAGGATCATCAGAGGACGAAACCTTTGAGCGTCCCACTAAAAGAGCAGGAAGGAAATCCCGCAAAGAGTTAAGGGAAGAGGAAGCAGAGAGACATAAAGTCCAAGGAAACCAATCCACTATAGAAATGTCCATTGGCAAAAATACCAGATCAAGGCCGCCTAAGGGAGGCCCTTCCCCCTCCTCATAAGTTCAACATGAAACTCACCTCTTGGAATTGCAGAGGACTAGGGAACGCCTCCAAAGCTGACGCAGTCATGGACCTCCAGAAAATAGAACCCACAGATATCCTCATGCTCCAAGAGACAAAGATCGAAGACTGATTACTACTGGACATCAGCAAATCAAAATGGAAGAAGAAATATGGCATTGCAGTAAGTTCAAGGGGCTCCTCCGGAGGGCTGGCAACTCTATGGATAGAAGAAAACTTTTCGCTGAACAAATCACATGAAACCCAACATTGGATCTTCACGGAGCTGACACATCTTGCAAGTAAGTTGACTATATCCTTATTTAATCTTTACGTTCCTGTCATTTACTCCGAAAAAAGAGAATGTTGGGCCTCTCTTTCAGCATTTCTAGAACAGCACAACCCCAACAACATTATCTTAGCAGGAGACCTCAATATAGTACTCAAACCAAAAGAGAAAAGAGGTGGCTCCACCAACAGAGACCCGATGCTGACCTTTGTGGAGAACCTTCAGCATCACTGAGATCTTCTAGATTTCAGTCCTGTACGTGGCCTCTACACCTGGTCGAACAATAGAACAGGGACAGAGCATATCTCTGCTCGTCTTGATCGCTTTATGGTTCAAGGTTCCCTCATCATGGGAAAAAATCTAATCAAAAACAAAATATTACCAAAGCTTACCTCTGACCATAAGCCGATTCTGCTACACATAGAAGAAGAGGAAGACCTCGGGTCTCTCCCATTTCGTTTTAGCCCCATATGGATAGAGCGAGAAGGCTTTTATGAAACCGTAAAAGAAGCCTGGGACAAAGCTTTCACAGGATCTTCAAGTTACGTATGGGAACAGAAACTGAAAGCTACCAAACAAGCGTTGAAAGAGTGGATAAAGACTCCTGCCCCTACTCCAATCAATGGAAGAAAAGAAGCAGTGGCGAACCTGGAAGCTATGCAGGCAGAAATTGAAAACAAAGAGATTACTCCGGAACTGCTGGAACAAGAAACAAAAGCACAAGTTTCAGCATATCGATCCTTACGCAATGAAGAAGAATACTGGAGAATCAAGTCCAGGAGCTTGTGGTTAGAGGCAGGGGATCGGAACACCTCCTTCTTCCACAGGAAATATAGAGCACGGCTGTCAAGGAACCATATCTCTGAAATAAAGACAGCAGAGGGCCATGTCAGCAAAGGCATCACCCAAATCAAAGCTGCAGCGGATAGTCACTTCAAAAATTTGTTTAGTGATGGAACCCAGGCCACAGAAGAAGAAAGCGTAGATTTCTTGAGCAATATTCCTCACCTCCTCAGTCCTAAAGACAATGTTGTTCTCACCAGAGAGGTAACAGAGGAGGAGATTATCAAAGTAATTTGGTCCATGGGCTCAGACAAGGCACCAGGCCCCGACGGATTCTCGATACATTTCTATAAAGTCTGCTGGAATATCATTAAAAGCGACCTTCAGAAAATGATAAAGGGGTTCATGCGAAAAGCCAAGATTGGAGGAGGAATCAACTCCACTTATCTTGCTTTAATCCCCAAGGAATCCAACCCGGAAACTTTTGCCAGATTCAGACCCATATCACTCTGTAACGCCTCTTACAAAATTCTGGCCAAATTGCTGGCAAATAGGATCAAGCCCCTGCTTAAGAAGCTGATCTCCAGCCCTCAAGGAGGCTTTGTGGAGGGTAGAAACATTCTTGACAACGTCATTCAAGTTCAGGAAATAATCCACTCCAGCAAAAGGCGAAAAGAGAAAGGAATGCTGATGAAATTAGATATGGCAAACGCATTCGATCGAGTAAATTGCTCTTTTCTCATCAAGACCCTCCTTGCCTTTGGTTTCTTGCCTCATTTTGTACAACTCATAAACGCCTGTATAGATAATCCCTGGATTGCTCCCCTTGTCAACGGTAGACCCTCCAATTTTTTCCAAGCCAGGAGAGGCATAAGACAGGGCTGCCCCCTCTCTCCTTTTCTGTATATCTTAATGGCTGACTCTCTTAGCAGAAAACTCTCAGCTGAAAGATTAGCTGGTACTATTCCTGGCCTAAAATCCTCCCCAGAGGCCAATGCTATGAATCATTCCCTCTTTGCAGATGACTCTCTGCTCCTCGGAGGAGCGTCCACCAGAATAGATTCAGTCTTTGACTCTGTCCTCAAAATCTATTGCAGAGTCTCAGGAGCTCTAATCAACGAGAGAAAGAGTGAAATTTATTGCTGGAACACAGGGCAACAAGAGCTGAACAATATAGTGAAAATCTTGGGATTCAATGGGCACGCCAACTGGGAAAGAATAAAATATCTCGGCCTGCCTATCACAATTGGGACCAATAGAAGATCTCTCTGGGTAGACATTATCAGTAAACTCAAATCCAAAATCGCAGCCTGGGGTGGCTTCTGGCTGACTAACGCAGGCAAACTAATTTTAATAAAGTCCCAATTGGCCGTGCTGCCAATCTATCAATCGGCCTTTTTACTTGCTCCCAGAGCTGCCACGGACCAGATCACCAAGCTGTTAAGGGATTTCCTCTGGCATGGGGGAAAAGGAAATGAAAATCGTCTGCACCTTGCAAAATGGGAGTTGATTCGGTGCCCGATTGCAGATGGTGGACTCCAAATTCGGGACCCCGCCCTTATTAATCATTCGTTGGGTGGCAAACTTCTTTGGCAAATCACCCACGACCCCAATCACCCGACCAGTAAAATGCTCCTATGCAAATATGCCTGGGATTCTTCATACAGAAAACTCCAATTCGATCTCACAGGTAAAAGCACGCTAGTCTGGAAGTTATGCTGCAAAAGCAGCAAGTTCTTCAACAACTATTTGTACAGAGCGTTGGGTAATGGAAAGAGAACCTATATATGGCAAGACAGAATAATGGGTCGTGATCCGCTGGAGGAGAATCAAGACATAGAAGAACTCAAAGACTGGCTAATTCGGGCAGGCAAAACCCGACTCTTTGATATCTCTACGTGGGACAAATGGGGAGATTGGGCCGGCTGGGATTTCACTGGTATTCCTGAACGGCTTACTCACCAAAAAAATCTCTTAACCGAATCGCTAGATGGTGCCAATCCTGAAAAATCACAGATTGAAGGACAGCTGGGCCTGGGGACCGACAGGAACCTACACTACAGCAGCCGGATTCAAAGTTTTACAAAATACAAGGGACAACAGTCATCCACCTGCCTTTTGGAAGCTAGTGTGGGACAATTTAGCTCTCCCCAAAGTCAATTTCTTTTTCTGGACAACGGTGCAAAACAAACTACTTACATGTGATAATCTAGAGAAACGGAAAATAACAGGGCCTCACAGGTGTGAACTCTGCAGAAACAATACCGAAACAGCCCAACATTTATTCCTGGAGTGCAACTTTGCCAAGGAAGTATGGAGACTCTCCCTTCTGGACCTGCAAATTCCAGCTTTCCCCCGAAGCATAGTTGCTGCTTGGTTCGCCTCATGGAACGACTTCTATCCTCTTTGCATCCCCACTAAATCCTTCTGGCGAAAAATCTGGACAACAATCCCCAAATATGTTTGCTGGCAGCTATGGTTGGCTCGCAATGACCAAATATTTAATGAACATTATCGCACCCCCCTACAGGTTGCTGTCAAAGCCAAAGCTCTTCTCTTGGAAACAGCCCAACATCAGTACTTTAACGAAGATCCTCTGCTCCGACCTGAAGAAAGACGATGACTCAGTCCGTTAGAACCCTCTCCTCGCAAGCGCCTTCTCATTCCTCAATCAGCAAACCCGGAGTGGAGACTAAGAGAATCTGAAGAAAGCTTCACAAACTGGTGGAAATCTAAATATCTTACCACTATCTTCTTTGACGGGGCCTCCAAAGGAAATCCTGGAAACGCGGGTGCTGGAGGTATCATTTACACTCCGGACGGGACCATAAGAGACTGCTTCTGTTGGGGCCTTGGACAGAAGACTAATAACCAGGCAGAAATCCTTGGCATCCTTAGAGCTTGCCTAATAGCAAGAGAAAAGGGACACAAAGATCTCCAAATCTTCGGAGATTCTGAGCTTCTTATTAAAAAATTAAACTCGGAGGACATATTCAATAATGCTAGCCTCAACAAAATTCTGGGAAGAGTGAAAAGAGTTCTTCAAGCTTTTACCTCCATTAAGTTCTATCACATTCTCAGAAGTCTGAATGGAGAAGCGGACCGGATGGCAAACAAAGGATGCACCCTCTCTAAAGGGCAGATTCGAATCAATGACGACATCAGCTACCAAATTCCTTGAAGACAGTGTAACAATGAAGTCGAAAATGTTGGCTATCATCTATGTATCTGGGGCTGCCTTGGCAAAGACCCCTTCTATCACTTTCAAATAAATAAAATTCATAACC
>JZKD02S1270596.1:143938-161529 GCA_000966675.3 Picea glauca
CAGTCTGCATCTCTGCGCTGTGTCCTCCATCTCCTTCTCAGGTTTCAAGAGAACTTTGTGCACTGTTAGTGACTTCCCACTTCTAGCGTCTTCATCTTCAACATCACGCCTCTGCGCCTCAGCAACATGAGCGTTTCCTCTACCTATCTTTCTCTCTGGACAGTCCGCGGCCTTATGTCCATCTTTACCACATGTAAAACACGTGATAACTCCTCCTCGGCCTCTTCCTCTACCTCGGGTACGAGGAAAAGTGTTGGCATCAACGTAATATCCTTGCTGACCTGTTTGCTGTCTCCTTGGCTCAAAATTTTGCTGCCTCTGATGTGAGGTTCCACCTCTTTCAGCTTTTCCTTGAGGCTTTTTCCAATCCTCCTTGGACTTTTGCGTTCTTTCTTGGGCAACTGCTTTTCCTTTAGGCTGGCTTCTGCCTCGCCCTCGCTGTCCCTACCTGTGGTTCAACTTTTCTTCGGCTTTCAAAGCCATCTGGTATGCATCCTCAACTGTGCAGACAGTAACCATGCTCAACTCGTCCCGAATATCATACCTGATACCATTCAGATATCTCGCCACCTTTTCGTCATCACTCTCCCGATGACCAACTCGAATGTTGAGCCTATAGAACTCCTCGGTGTACTCCTTCACCGTCATCAACTTTTGCCTCAGGTTCTGCATGTGCCTGAACAGAGTGATCTGGTCGTCCCTCGGAATAAACTTCGCCTTCATCTTGGCGATCATCCGATCCCAGCTCTTGATATTCTGTTTTCCCTTGGAATGTCTGTCTTCTTGCAGCTCGTCCCACCATAAGGCTGCGTGTCCCTTCAGCTTGGTGACAACATGCCTCACCTTCTTATCCTCTTCGATGTCTTCGTAGTCGAAGTAGGTGTCGAGTGCTCGAATCCAATCCAACAACTCCTCTACATCTATATTTCCCTCATAGACAGGAATGTCCATCTTCGTCTTCGAGCTCATCCTCGAAATGGATTTTATCAACCTTTCTGTCGAGGCATCTTCTGCGGTGACCTCTTCTTGGTCGTGTCCAGCTTCCTCTTCAACCTCAGGATCGTTGAACTCTGTTGTACCAGCTCCACACCTCTGGGTGGCCTCCATATCTTCGAGTCTCGCTCTGAGATCTCGTATCTGACGCTCCATCTCTGGATTCCCTGCTGGATTTCCTGCTTGCCTACCTCTTCTTCGCGCGTCCCTGTCCTCACGATCAGGAGACTGCCTTTCTCTCCTGGGCGACATTATATCTCTTCTATCTCCGTTCAGAAACAAAGGTGTTCCTGCTCTGATACCACTCTGACGCAACCCGCTCCTCTGCCCCTCACCGAGTAAGCCGGTCGCTCCACCAGGACCTTCTGTTTCTCACGGGCCCGAAGAGTCAACCCTCTTCAACTCCCTCGGGAGTCACGAGTCACCCACAACAACTCCTTCGAAAATCGGGATATCGCGGATCAGGGGTTCACGATTCATGCGAACACAATTCACTAACAGCTCCAACCTCCGAAACTCGAACTCCGAATGGGCAACAGTCAACACTCTCGGTCTCGGGGATTTTCCTATCGAGAAATCGGCGGATGAAAGGAAGTGAGATACTTACCCTTCGAAACCCCGAACACCGATGTGCCGATATGCTTCCACGTGTCCCCCACTAACTTCCGGGTTCCACACTGCCACGTCCCTTTCGGGATTTTACGGATCGCGAATCCGCGATGCAAGAACTCCTTGGCGTCGAGAACTCTGATTCCCCGAACGCCGAAACCCCGAAGTCCGATGACACCTGTCCTCCTCTCGCTCTCGAGGTCCCACTTCAGCCACGTCACCTCTGCGCTCGTGCGATTCGGGGATCGCGGGATCGCGATTTCACCGGTCACAATTCTCTTGCATCATAAAACCCCGAACCCCGATTCTCCGATGCCACCTGTCAACATCTCTCCGGGGAGGCCTATGTCTTGGAACCTGTCTCCCTCTCGTTCTCTCGGGATTTCGCGATTCGGGAGTTCGCGCCTCCTGATGCACAAGGTCACAGACCTTGCAAAACCCCGAATCCCGACTCCTCCGGATATTCCGCCACGTGTCCTCCCTCCGATCAACGGCTCCGATCGATTCGGGAAATCGTCGGTCGCGATTTCAAAGGGATTGAACCCTTGCCTCTGGGAACGCCGAACGCCGAAACCCGATCCGCAGGGATCCTGCGCCACGTGTCCCTTCTCCGATCAACGGCTCAGATCTGATTCGGTGAATCGCGACTCGGGATTTCACGAGGTGCAAAACTCTCGTCCTACCAATCCCCAAATGCCAAAACCCCGAAGTCCAATGGACTTGGGTTCTTCTCCACCTGTACTCCCGGATTAACTCCCGCGTATCTCCTCCACGATCTGATGGTCCTCTGGAATTCGGGACTCTCCTTGATCGATTCAAGTCGTCGATTCTCTTCCTCTTGAGAATCCTCCGTTCGCCACCTTCGTCCTATGCAACTGAAACAAAGGGACTATCTCCGCTGAGATTTTATCAACTCGAACTCATTCAGAGTTTCTCGAGCACATTCACTGGGCTTGTTCTTCAACTACTTCAAGGTGATGAAGTCCTCTGGGTTCTGTGCGCTCACACTCGCAACAACTTCACCCTTCCCCTCTTCTCAGACTGGCTACTGAGACTCAAATCCGACCTGCACTCACCTGCACGGCTCGAATAACTCAAACCCAACTCTGAACGAAGTGAGAATGAAAGTTCAACTGTTTAGCCTCCTCGACACACTCTATGCAGAGGGATTCGACTGCCTCTATGCAGGAATCTCCTGGCCTAAACAGAGAAACAATGGGAACTCATTCCTTCATTCCCTCAGGTTTTGAACCTGATACGCAATTACATATGCAACATATAACATATAAGCATAGAAAGAAGCAAACATGCAAAGGCACAATATCAACAACACACAGAGCTCAAACACATCCATGGGATTGAAATCACAGTCTTTCTTCTATTAATTCAAACTGTACATGAAGTCTCTTCACAAGCTCTCTGCTCCGCTCTTTCTCTTGCTAATGCTGAATGAGTGTTATGTTACTATGATACAAGGGAGGGTGTCTATACTCCGTTTTCCCTCTCAAAAGCTAAAAACTGTCTAATCTAGACTTAACTATTCTATATACTTGCATTAAATCTAAATAAATGTCTCATCTACCTAAGGACGAGAGCTTATCCGCTCAAGGTCCGTTACATATACAAAGTGCGCTTCACCACATCAAGTATTAATGTTTGGCGCAGTCATATTATAATGTCCCAAAATTTGAATGTTGCCGCTGTCCAGCTGTTCCTTTGCGTCCACACACTGGCTCGCTTGATAGGTGAGCGATGCTCCTGCATCATTTTCTTACAACCATTCCTCTAAACCTATGCATATTTGTCTTCTCTAGGCCTTTTTTTTCCATCCAATATACGAAAAAGTAAATAAATGCAACCGATGCTTGGATTTTTATTATGGTCTCGACCCAACAATGGGAAGATTGATTAAACTCACAAAATCGTGGCTCGCTTGTGGTTTACCCATGAAAGAATTTTGTCGACATAAAATTGATGTTGGTTTGATGTTCACCAGGTTCGCACTGAGGTTTCAAACCTGATTTGTTTTGCAATTGTTATTTGGGGTTGTGATGTAAATAGTATGTGATCCACAGTTGAAAGGTTTTACAATTGTTTTCGTCTCAGCCTCTCATGCTGACTTGAGAATTTCTCATTATGGTTATGATTGAGTCAAACTATTTTGTCGACAATATCATGAAGAATGCTTTACTAGTTTAAAGGATATATATGGTTTAAAAAACAAAAGAGAACGAAACTTGCAAGTTTGATAATCCTGTCATTTTCTTTGAGATTGGTATTGGGCAGTTTAAAGAAAATGTTTCCACATCATGGATATGGTATGTTAAAGATAAATGTTATCTTCACAAATGAAATGTCGTGGATCCTGTGTATTGAAGTTAAAAAAGAATGTTATGGAACAAAGAAAATTTGGTGGGAGTTTTGGAAACAAATGAACATGGTAAACAATGGATATTCAAATGATTTTGTGGATATTTAAATGATTTTTGTTGAATAATGGCAATGTCGATTTTAAAATTAATAAATGTTATTTCTGGTAACATAACAATACTCATCTCATTAAGATTCATTGTCTCATTTTTCTCTTATTATATTCCCACCACCTTCCCAATAACATTTAATCCTTCCCCTGTTCTGTTATCTTGAATTTCATTTTAAAAGGAAAAGGATTAAAGAGGATTGGATGATGATTTTAGTTGGAAATTGTGATATGGAGATATTGTTTTTAGAAGAAAATGCCTCTGCATTTTGCTTGAAAAATATTCATTTGTTGGTTCTTGTCCATTGTTACACATTATTTTGGTCATCCTGGTGATATTTCTACAAGCAAATGTTCAGGCTCCCAAAATGATCTTTCTCATGAGAAAAGTGATTGGTTTCCTCCTCTACAAAACTTGTTTTCAGAAGGACGTCGGAGGCTAGGCATAATACACAGTGTGGAAATGACTGATTCCTGGCTTGCGGAGTTTCCGTAGGCTACTCTATAGACAAGGTGCGACGACGTTTTAAGACTGAGAAAAGGACAAACTTCATGAAAGTTCTAGAAGGAATATTCTAGAAGATGAGGTGGAGTCCATATAGTTGGGATCCTACTCGCCTCCCTGATTTGGTGGGATCATCCTGATCTCTTTAACCATCTCTCTTTCTCCTATATAACAATGGATTTCTCATGGAAAAGGTTAAGCAAAGAAATAAGCAAAGAACAAGTAAGGAATGATTAAGGTTGAATAGGCTGAGAATTATGTGAGGAATTCTACTGTTGATGATTGAGGGCTTCATTTCAGTCCATCAAGTTATTGTGGATCATCTTCATGCAAGCTTGGAGCAAGTGTGTGTGTTAGAGCAAAGGAACACCGAAAGGGAACTTTGCAACATCAAGGTTATTTGGTTGTATCTTCCACTTTTACTTAATATAATACAGTGGCATGTTTCTTTCCCATAAAATCATTCTTATTTTATTGCATGACTCCTTGATCACAAGAGCACTGGAGCGAAGCAGGGACAACAAAGACATAAGGAAGTGATATTTAAAGGTATGCCACTCATCTCTCGTTTGATAGTAGATTCAATGATTAGAGCCTAGGGAAAGTGTCATGTCCTGTCTTGTTTTGTTCTAGATCTAGGTGGATATAGGGAGATCCGTTTATGTCCACATTTACCAATAAATCCAATAAAAAAATTGGTGACTCCACTGGGGATACGACCTATTTTTGGTTCAAAATGTAGGCAGATCAATTAACCATCTAAAAGATAATTAATTCTCTATACTACCCCAAACATACTAAAACTAATATAAAGAAATAAAAGAAAAAGTAGATCAGGTAACTATACCTATAATCCCATGTCTAGTGATAACCTCCTTGCGCTTGGAAGTTCCATTGACTGCACACTGCCTTCTAGGGATGACTTGCATCCAAAGATTGACAAACAAAGAATGAAAAGAATTCTATTCCATATATAAGTTAGGGTTAGATGTTATAATGTCAAGCATAAACCAATAAAATTATTCAAGACACCATCATTTGGGACATGAAAATGTAATTCTTTTATTCATAACATGAATATTATACCTTTACAATCTAAGTCGGCTACCGTTCCACGAACCTGGTCCGGGCCCCTCTTCACCATGCTCCAAGTGCACCTTGTATGAAATTATCCTCTCAACCTTCTCATCTCTTTTGAGGAAGTGAATGAGTTAAATGGAGGAAGAAGGGGCTAATGATGGAATGATGAGGCAATTTCTCACAAAAGGCAACAATATCTTGGGCAAGGAGGGAAAGTGAATTCAGGCAGAGTTTCACTGTTCTTATGCTTCGATCTGAAATGAGACCCCAACATCTCTTTGAATATTCCAAAAGGATGGTTATTTGGTTGGGTGACGGGCTATAGTAGGTGGATTAGTTGGGAAACCTCCAATAACCCATCAATTTCAATGAATTCCTTGCAACTTTTGCAAGCATACACGAGATGTAATGGTGAAATATGTGTATGCATGCAAGTTGTAGTTGTGCAACAAGCATATGTACATGTACAATAATGGTGCAGGGTGCATACATATTCTAAAAATTGTTTTTTTAAGAAGAGTTTCTAAGCATTGCTTTGGCAAAAAATGTAAGTAAGAAGGCCAAGGCCATGTATGCATGTGTAGAGCAATTTAGGGTTATAACAGTCCTAGGGTCCTATAAATTATTTATGGATTAATTCCAAGCCTTAGTTCCTAAATAAATATTTAAGGCATCTAGAGCTATGAATAATGCTTCGAAGGACCACATATGACCTTTGGAGGGTATTCTTGGCCTCTAAGAAAGGATGGTAGTTCCCTCACAAGGTTTTGAGGATTAAGTATGAATATCATGGCTTTAATATGGTTGAGGGAGGGAACCCAAGCTTATCTAAAGTGAAAAACTTTTATGAATCCAAGGCCAAACACAATGCCTCAAACCACCACACTTTATTCTCAAGGTTTTTGGCAACTTCTAGGGCTCAAGGGTCATGAATGACACCTTAAACCACTATACATGTCCTCTTGAGGGGATATTTGGCCTTTAAGTGGGAATGAAAGCATCATGAGGATATTTTGAGCAGTGGGTATGGGTCTTGGGTTCTTAGACATGATTAAGAGAGGAAACCAAGGCCTTTGGTTATAAAGGAATCCTCTAGGCATATAGGTCCAACAATGACATGTTGAGCCACCACAAAGGAATTTTGTAGGGTATCCTTGATCTTTGGATGGGGAAAATTAAATTTATGAGGTTTTTAACATTAAGTATGAGTATTTGGACCTTATATATGGTTAGGGGAACAAACGCAAGAGTTAGGACCTAAAGGAAGCTTCTAAGTTTCCAATCCCAAGAATGGCATCTTGAACCACCATAAACAAGCTCTCGAGGGTGTCCTTTTCCTCTAACTAGGTATATAGGCACCATTGGCATTTTTTAGCATTAAGTATCGGTCTTGGGGCTTGGGACATGATCATAGGAGGAAACATAAACCTTAGGTGAAAATATGGAAGGTTATCTAGATTTTCATTTGTTGTAACAAGAACACACATGCACTTTACAATGTGTGCACATTATTAATGTTCATGCATGCTCTCCAACTTAGGAACATGCACATGTTCCTGAAAAGTCTTAGTTGGAAAGAATGTGTGGAAATTCATGGAGTACCAAGGAAATGGGATTAGGAACACATGCACATTCCTATGTGTGTGTGTTCATGCAGACCTGATTACTACAATTCCATCCATCATCTTCTTGTGAATGTCCATTCATAACATCTAAAATGATTTTTCTCAACCATGTTATTGTTCACAATGATTTGTCACATTTAGGTGACTTTCAATCACAATTATCTTGGTTATAGTTGTTGATTATTTGGGTTGGTTTTCATTGATGTCAACCCTTGAAAAAAGTCCGGTAGCAAATTCTGGTAGCACAAAGGTTTTGGTAATGGAACCAAGTTTGTTTAATGGATAATTGTATGATTTTTGATGTATTTTCAAGTAATACTATTCCATATGGATAGTACATGTCATGCCATTTCCGGTGGTATGTGGAACGTCACATAACTCCTCACAGTTAGAGAGTTATGACCATGTGAAGTTGGAGAAAGGTTTGGGTAATGGACCAAAGTTTGTTTGATGGATAATGATATGAGTTTTAATATATTTTCAGGTAAGAATATTCTATATGGATAGTACATGTCATGTCATTTCCATTGGTATGTGGAACATCACATAACTCCTCACGGTTAGAGAGTTATGGCCATGTGAAGTTGGAGAACCCTCATGATTCATCTAGAAGCCCCAAAAGGTCAAAGTAGTCAAAGTGGTTTAAGAGATTTTAGAAGGTAAATAATAAAGTGAAGTGATGAGTGTACTATAAGTCAAAGTGAATACAAAATAAATTATTTAAATAATAAAGTTAATGTAGAAATTACTAAGTGGACAAGAGGTTAGAAGTGGGTTAACCCTAAAATAAGGAAAGTGGGTTAAGATGGTAAGGTAACCCCTTGAGGAAGCTACATGAAAGTATAAATAAGAGGCGAGGCTCTCTCATTTTAATCACACTTGAGCATATTTAATATCTACATGTGACTGAGGTAACCAAAGTATATCTAAGCCGAATTTTAGTGGGGAGGTGAAGTAAAGAATGCTGAAATTTAAGGGAAGATAAATTCTTTTGATGATGCTTTCTAAGATCCATAAAACAAATATTTTGTGTAGGGCATGCTCTACAAGTTCCCTCTCTAGAATAAGCCAAAATTGAACAAGGTATGCCATTTTTGTTATAACTCATTTTCTGAGAGGTTCCAAGTAGTGAAATATGGAGGAATTGCATAAAAGAAACTGAAGAACATTGTGTACCATTTTCAGATATTTATTCATTACAGGTACATAGTTATGATTATTGCGAGTTAGGGTTTTAACTAATCCAAAATTATTCATGTGAGACTAAAGTAAAATTTGATGAAAATTCTAGTCTCTTGTTGTTTAAGTTAAAGAAGGTTTGAAGGTATGTGATCACATACACTAGGTCTATTACAGAGTTACAAAGCAGATTTGGATGATGAAATTGATGAGGGATTTTGGTTGAGGTACATGTTGGGTATATGGTTGAGACAAGTAGTTGATGAGTTGTCACATACATGAGGTGTATAGTTGATGATGTTTGTACATATTGATGAGTCATAGTTTATGTGTATTTGATGCATGACTGATACATATTTGGTGCATGGTTGATGCACTCGTTGATGGTACAGGTTGAGGTACAGTGTGATGCATGGTTGATGCACTTGTTTATGGTACAAGTTGATTACAGGTTTTTGTGACAGGTTATTTGTACAGATTTCGTGCATGGTTGATGCACTTGTTCATGGTACATGTTGAGGTACAGGTTGGTGCATGGTTGATGCACTTGTTCATGGTACAGGTTGAGGTACATGTTAGTGCTTCTTTGATGCACTTGTTGATGGTACAGGTTGATTACAGGTTTATGCATGGTTGATGCATGGCTCAGGTTATTGGTATAGGTTGTTTGGTACAAGTTTATTGG
The DNA here is from genome assembly GCA_000966675.3 of Picea glauca. Classification (NCBI taxonomy): domain Eukaryota; kingdom Viridiplantae; phylum Streptophyta; class Pinopsida; order Pinales; family Pinaceae; genus Picea; species Picea glauca. The sequence goes on from JZKD02S1270596.1 coordinate 153,094, forward strand.
TACATGTTCAAAACATTATATCTCACAGTGATAGTGTGACAGTGGTTCCATCATTCTACTTCTATGTTAGGGCAAGGACATGTGGTTGTAGCCACCTTTTGGTTGTAGCTGGAGAACATAGGGGGTTATAGCCTCATTCTGGTTGTAGCCATAGAATTGGGGATTTATATATTCCCTCGGGTTGTAGCTTGAGAAACTAGGGGTTTGGAGCCTCCTTCTAGTTGCAACTGAAAAACAAAGGAAATTGGTGCTTCCAATGAATGTAATTCTTAAAGACATATAAGAAAAAAAAATTATGTGGTTTTCTCCTGCTTTAGGTTTCCATGTAAAACACTGGTGTACTATGTATGTGTATGGTAGCTCATTTTTTCATTGTTTATTTACTCTACAACTATTGGATGATAATTCTACACTGATATAACACTTTCATTTTATGGTGAAAAATGATTAAATTTCTCTGTTACTAATTCACCCCCCTCCTCCCCCTCTCAGTAATCCAACAATTGGTATTAGAACATGTTCCTTTAGGAAACAATTTAACCACTCAAAGGAGATAATGGATTATTCTGAGAATGGAGTACCAATGTTTAATGGTCATAATAGTTTAAAGTATGAGATGTGGAGCATAAGGAAGAAAGTATTTTTACAAGCATAGGGACATTATATTTGGCTATCAGTTGTTACAGGATATGATAGTTCAAAAAGGGAAAAAACTGCAGCCAAGAAGGAATTGAAGAAGAATAACAAAATAACAATGGATTTCATCTAGGAAGTATTACCTAATCCGATAAGAGAAAAGGTTGGTAAATGTTCATCAACCAAAGAACTTTGGGATAAGTTACATGACATATATTCTTCACCCATCATAGATTCAGAAAATGTAAAAGTAGATGTAGATACAGAAAAAGAAGAATTATGTTCACCATGTCAAACAGATTCAGAATATGAAAAGTACCTAATCACCAGAGGTATGTTGTTTTTCTTTAATTGTGAAAAATGCGGACATCTTAAAATATAATTCCATGAGATAGAAAAACCAATTGAAAAGGAAGACAATTATGAAGTAGAATTGATTAGTGTTTTTGATGAACTAAGAGAAGAAAACAAGTCACTCAAGAAAGAATTGATGAAACAAAAGGAAAGTGTTCACATTTTTTAGGAAGCCCAACAGGTCATCGAGAACTTAAGAACTCAGCTAGAAGAAGCTAGAAAGATCGAAGAAAATATTCAATATCAAAAGAAGTATTTGGAAGCCAACATAGAAGCACAGAAGGAAGAAGCATAAATGAGAGAGAAGATATTGAAAAATCATCTTAAGGAAAGAACTAATGATCTAAACCATCTTGAGACAAAGTTTGGTCAAGAAGAGAAAGGACTTGAAGAAGAAATAATCACATTAAAAATTCATCTTGAAGAAGCGAAAAGAATAGAAGAAGTCATGAAGTCTTAGATAATGAAGAAAGAAGAATAGATTGAGAAGCTTGAAGAAGAAGTTGTCACATTGAGAAGTAAAATCGTCAATCTCAACAAGAATGTTGAAGAGACAGAAACATCCACTTCAGTTATAGAGAATCAAGAGAAACACTCTAGGTTGCTAGAAAAGAAGAATGAAGAAAATAGAAATAGTTATGCAGAAGTACTCAAAAGAAAAAATCATGGTCAACCAGAATCTAAGAAAACTATTGAAGATACATCTTTAAGAAGACCATCCATGTTCAAGCCACAAAGAATCTTCAATCATGACCATGATCAGTCAAGGCAAAAATTCGGAAGGACTACGCTACAAAGAATATCATTCACTCCCAGGTATGCAAATTTATTTTATGGTCATCATTTTTACTATACTAAATTTGGACATAAGGTTGCAGTTTGCAAGGATTATAAAAGAATTGTTCAAGCAATAAATTCCTATGTGGCCCCACGTAACATTGAATGTTACAAATGTCATAACTATGGACATATAGATAGTGATTGTATAATCATGATTGATACTTCCATGAAAGAGGACACTCATATCAAATGTCAAAAAGTATGGATAAGAAAACATGAAGAGCAAGTGAACAAAGACTAGGTCCCAGAGATCGAAATATTGGCAATAAAACGAGATGAATAAAATTCTACAGAGAAAAAGAAAGATGTTAGATACATAAAGGTTTGAAAAAAAAATGAAAGAAAATAAGGACAAGTAAATAAGGAACATGTTCAAGAGATTGTACTTTCAGGCATTGTAGTGAAATATGAATCCACAAACAGAAAGAAAGAAGTTAGAGGTCAGAGAGATGACGAATCTACCAATGAAGATGATGATGAATACACATTAGAGCAGGAATTGTTCTGAGCCATCCGGCTTAGAGACTCCCAAGTAACATGAATATTAGACAGGGGGATTCTATGCAATAGTTGTGACAAACCAAAGAACCATCCTTCAAGCATCTTGCAGAGTTTGAATAGACAGATCTAGAGCAGTCAGTTAACATAAGTACAAGCAGTTGTAGTAGTGCATACTTCATTATAGTACAATGATAAATGGGTCAACATTATGGACAGTGTGCAATAGAGTCTTGGACAATATGTACATAGATGGATTCATAAAATCACTTAGCAGGTTTGGATAGATATATGACAGTGGATGAGAGCATGGATTCATATATTGGTTCAGAGAGTGGTTCGGAGACAAAGGAACATTATCAAATGGATTATAATTACACAGGAAATGGCTCAAATAATGCTAATGGATTCAAAATTGACAGATATTTTTTAGACACATGCAGTGCATACAACAATTCACATTCAAAATAGAGTAATACTCAGAAACAACAATGAAAACAATTCCTACGAGCTATGGAAAGGAAGACCAACAAATGTGAAGCACTTCAGAGTATTTGGAAGCAAATGCTACATCAAAAGAGAAGATGGCAGAATGGGAAAGTTTGACTCTCATGTGGACAAATGAGTACTTGTTGGTTACTCAAGTACAAGGAAAGCATACAAGTGTTGCAATATGAGGTTGAACAAAGTTGTGGAAACCATCAATGTAAGAATTGATGTAAGAAGTGGACAATAATTAAAGGAAGAAGAAAATTAATCAATGGAACAACTTTACGAAGAATAAGTCTACATCAAACAAACAAAAGGATTTCAGTTGTTAGAGAACACAAATTATGTGTGCAAATTGAAGAAGTCCTTGTATGGTCTAAAACAAGCTCCTAGAGCATGGTACTCTAGACTAGATAAATATCTACAATAGGCAGGATTCAGAAAAGGAAGTGCAGACAACAAACTCTACATCAAGGTAACTCAAGATAGTATTTTATTAATTGAATTTTATGTTGATGATATTATTTTTGGAAGCAATGATGATAGGTTAAGCCAGAAATTTGCAAAGGATATGTATAATGAATTTGAAATATCATTACTCGAACAACTATCATTCTTTCTGGGTCTTTAGATACGTCAAAGAAATGAAGGAATTTTTATTTCTCAAACTAAGTATATCAGAGAAATGCTAAAGAGGTTCAGAATGGAAGATTGCAAACTAGATACTACTCCTATGCAAGCCAATTGCAAGTTGAGAAAATATTATGATTCAAAGTCTATAGACCAGAGGCAATATAGGTCAATGATTGGTAGCTTACTATATGTGAAAACATCCAAACCAGATGTAATGCGGGTAGTTGGACAGGTTGCACGATTTCAAGCAGCACCAAAGGAATCACATGTCATAGTAGTGAAGAGGATTTTCAGATATCTCAAAGAAACATAAGAGTTTGGATTATGGTATCCAAAAGGAAAGGATATATCACTTATTGCCTACATAGATGAAGACTGGGCAGGTTTCATTGATGATCAATGAAGCACCAATGGAGAAACATTCTACTTGGGTGAGTGTTTAGTATCTTGGCTAAGCAAGAAACAATCATCAGTATCTTTATCTACAACCGAAGCAAAGTATATTGCAGCAGCAGGATGTTGTACTCAGGTTCTATGGATTAAACAAAATTTGACATATATACAGGTTGAGTATGATGATCCCATTCCAATCTATTGTGATAATACAAGCGCCATCAGTATCTCAAGGAACTCGGTGATGCACTCCAAGATGAAGAACATTCCAATAAAGTATCACTTTCTACGGGAACATGTTGCAGAGAATAACATCAAAGTTGAATATGTGGGCACAAAAGAATAAGTGGCAGACATCTTTACAAAACTGCTTCCACGAGAAGCCTTTGCATATCTTCACCAGAGACTCAGAGTAATTTATACTTCAAAATGAATGCTTTTGAATGCTTATCTTATATGTCTTAGATATACACGAGGAAGCACCATAAAGAGGACATTTCATGTTGGGAGATTAGTTTTAGGAAGATCTCAGTCAAGGGGAGTATCCCCACGGATAGTTAAGTTAGGGGGAGAAGCCCTAAATGGAAAGATACATTTGCCATTGATGACAAAGGAGGGGATATTTATCAAATGCAGGCTTAGAGAAAGAGCACAAAGGCATGGTTCTAGGGGGAGATATGGTCATAGAGGGAGCATGAGTGATATAAATTTAGTATTGCATCAGAGTGTTACCATCAATGCCAAAGGGGGAAATTGTTTATTATTTGGGTTAGTTTTCATTGATGTCAACCCTTGAAGAAAGTCTTGTAGCAAATTCTAGTAGCACAAAGGTTTAGGTAATGGAACCAAGTTTTTTTGATGGATAATGGTATTAATTTTGATATACTTGCAGGTGAGAATACACCAGATGAATAGTACATGACATTTCATTTTTGTGGGTATGTGTAACGTCACATAACTCCTCACGGTTAGAGAGTTATGGACATGTGAAGTTGGAGAAAGGTTTGGGTAATGGACCCAAGTTTGTTTGATGGATAATGGTATGAGTTTTGATATATTTGTAGGTAAGAATATTCTATATGGATAGTACATTTCATGCCATTTTCAATGGTATGTGGAACGTCACATAACTCCTCACGGTTAGAGAGTTATGGCCATGTGAAGTTGGAGAACCCTCATGAGTCATCTAGAAGCCCCAAAAGGTCAAAATAGTTAAAGTCAATGGTTATTTTAAGAACCCCCACCTAAATTTATATGTATAATAAATGGGTGAATCCCCATGATACATAAGAAAAATTGAAGGCTATTTTACCAATAATATAATATGTATATATAATTTTTTGGAGAATCTTTTAGTCAATTAGATAACCTTGTAAAACCTTGGTGAATCTTTCACTGAATCGTAAACTCTTGTAAAATGTTGGCAAATGTTTCATTGAATTATAAAACCTTGTAAAGTCTTGGAATTTTTTTTTGATAAAGTATAAAACCATATATAATAATAGGAAAATGTATTCATTAAACTGTGATATACTCTTTTTACATATTTAGAAAAAGAAGAGTAATTTTTCCATCCTCTAGACAATGTTGCAAGCATTAGGGGTTATGTTTGTCAAGGTTCTCATTGTACACTCTTGCATATACCTTTATCAATTTTGATTATATTTCAACAAAAAATTCATATGTGTTGATCTTGACAACCACTTCAGTCAAGCTCGAGATATATTAATCTTTTCTCTACAACTTCTATTATGGATTATTTATTATTGATTCATTGATTATGAAAGGACCCTTCAAACCAGTTCATCATAGATTAGACGATGTTCTTAAATAGGATCACACATAGTTCTATCCATCAATAACTCCAAAAGTATCATAATATTGATAGGTCACATTCCATGCATGAATTCCTCTCTAATCATCCAGTTGTACTTTGTAATAAATGTTGGGCATAGATTAGGCCTTAGAAAAGGAGATAGTTTCAGTTAGATTTCCATAATTAAGCATGAACAATAAGAGATGTAGATTAAGTAAGGGGTATAATTCCATCGTGCATCTATACCTGGCAGTAGCATGGTGCACAGTCAAAGTCCTATCACCCATTTTGATCCCATTAAGCAGCATGCAATGTCTGTCACATGGATCCTACTCCCAAATTTGAGTTGCAGAAAAGTAATGAAGAAATACATTATAATAAATTATATAGAAAACTATTTTTTCCATGTAATACAAGCACCAATAAGCATACCTATTTCTTAGTTACATGAAACTCTCCATAACATGTGCATTATTAGTGGAAACTTTGTCAATCTTAGTGCGACCTCAAGTTTGACCCTTGTATGAGAAGGGCTTCCTAGGAAAAAATGTTGCAAATGGATTTGAACACTCCCTATCACAAGATTCTATTGTGTGTTTTATGCTTTGGAGAGTGTGTCTCACAGCCTATTCCAAAGCACTAGCCTAGCTAATGTTGGTGTAAAAGATCCCTAGAAAATAAAAGTTACTAATTAAATTTTAGATTACACAATGTTTTTAGAGGCCGTTGTTTACTCAAGAGGGAGATGGAAATGAAACCAATGTTGTATGAGACCTTGAACCAATAATAGGAAAATAGATATGAATGATGCAATTTTTCGTTCAATGAACTCTATCTACAGTAGCGAGAAGGTATTTTTCCGAAATCGCGAAAGCTACGAAATGTAAAAAAAACAAATCTTGAATGAACTGCAATTCCAAACAATAATAAGCAATGAAATTTCCCAATTTGTTCTCTTTAACAGTTTTGAATGCAAATATTTTCTCTATGAATGATTACTTAAAAAGAATAAAGGACTTGAATTCTTCCTTTCCGGAACCAGATCAGAGGTATACTAAAGAAAGGAAACGTAATCAAAGAAAATAGATACACTCAAAAAAATACCCAAATTAAACTTTCAATGAAGATAAAAACAAAGATGACAAGAAAGTGTTTGTGAAAATGCAAATGAAAATGACTTTCCAATCAACTAGCAATCCATAAAATGCAAAAGAATCCAAAAATTCACTCAAATGAAAGACTTTTAATCAATCAAGCACTCAGATTCACAATCAAAGATTATATCCTTGTTGATAAAAATTAAGAAGCAACAACTTACAAAATGATAATAAAGGGTTCACAATATTTGAAAACCAATCAACAACAATTATTAAACTCGGAAATTGGTCAGATACTGACATCAAAAGTTCCTCCCAGGTGATCAAATAAAAACTGGGCATCAAAAGACAAAAAGACCCAATCCAAAAAACTATACAGGCAACGTCGCAATCCAACAGTAGGGTACAATGTGGGGATTTGAGGTTTTCGTAGGCTAGATATGGGTAGAGTGTGGAAAGTCTGCACTGGTCTAAACAGTCAGGGTGTGGCAATCTAAGGTTTCCACGGGATGCATATAGAATACAGTGCGGAAATGCCTATAAACAAAAGAAAATTGGAAAGAGGGTAAAGAGTCTAAATGAACTTTTAGGTCCAGAGAGTCTGGATGGATCCCTTGCAGACTCAGAGACTGAATTAAAATGAAAAGAGGTAGGCTAATGGAAAATGGATAGTAAAAACCAAAAATAGGTTGTATCCCCATTGGAATCGCCAATTTTGTTATTGGATTTATCGGTAAATGCAGACATAAACTAATCTCCCTAAATCCACCTAAATCTAGAACAAAACAAGACAGGACATGATTCTTTCCCTAGGCTCTAATCATTGAATCTACTATCACTACTGCATTTGGGTCAAATTCCGACGACGCGTTCGACGCAATTGCCACTTTCTATTGTCGGAAGACCGACAAATCTCGGACCCCCTCAAATGTCGTTTCACATGACGTCGTTTTTTTGATGACCTAGTTTTCGTCTATATTGCGACGTTTCAAATGTGGCAAGAGAGACGTTGCAAATGTTGCAAGAGAGACATTGCAAACATGGCAAGACCAATGTTTCAAATGTGGCAAGAGAGACGTTGCAAATGTGGCAAGACCAATGTTTCAAATGTGGCAAGTGAGACGTTGCAAACGTGGCAAGTGAGACGTTTTAGACATGGCAAGAGAGATGCTTCAAAGGTGGAAAGACAGACATTTCAAACGTGGCAAGAGAGACGTTTCAAATGTGGCAAGAGAGACGTTATGAAGGTGGCAAGACCGACGGGACGAGGTATTAGCTCCGACGTGGTTGCTATGGGAGCGACACTCTTGAACGTCGCAAGAACGACGTCCATCAGGTGGCAACAGTGACGGCCCAAAGTTACTAGCTTCGACGTGGTTTCTATGGGAGCGACAATCTTGGAGGTGGAAAGAGAGACGTCTTGGACGTGGCAATAACGACAGAAAGAGAGTGAAAGATGTCACAATTGCCACCTTTGTGTAGGTATTTAAAAAAAAAATACAATATCAATATCAAGACCTAATAGTCATTCCAAGCCCAAAGGAGGAGTAAGTCATATTGGTGTTAGCTAGTGACAACATACATGGAAATTTCTTCCTGCTTCATTAACATTTTCTTCAAAATTAAATTTACGACAACGAAAAGACAGAACTTATTTGCAACCTTTAGTGCACACTTTAG
>JZKD02S1270596.1:167378-187335 GCA_000966675.3 Picea glauca
AATAACCACCAAATAAAGAGATGCTCGTACAATGGCCATCTCTTTTCATTGTTTCTTTTTCTTTCAATCATCAAGACACAATATATCACTTATTAACTGGAAAAGATTAAAACAATAGACATATAATAATAAATTAGAACAGTCATCTTCTTTCGTTTAGACTGAACTACCTAATGGAAAGAAATACAATAAGGATTACATTGTATAGTGTCACATTTGCTTCATATTTTCTTACCCTGTCTTCACTAAAAAGATAACATTATTTACCACTAAATCAATTTTGAGGAAACTACCTATGACAAGAGGCAACACACTAAGATGAAGGTGAGTACCTATCGAGACTAACAAAAACCCTGGTAATTGTTCACCGTAAGAGTTGCGTGCCTTGAGCACATTGGGAAGTAATCGATTCTGCAGGTACAATCTGTAAAATTTCAAGTTGAATCGTGTTAACCCACTCAAGAACCTTTGCAATGCTCATGAACTGGACAAAACTATGGCTATACAATAAAAAGCAGGCATCATAAAGCTCTGATTTGACCCCAATGCACAAATGGGTAGATCCCATACAATTTATACCAGATGGGAGGGCCAAATTGCTCCCAAAAATCCCCTTGTTCTTTGGAAATCGGGCAAAGGTAAGGGAAAAGGTAAGCTTGTAACTACCCAGTGCTCAAACCACAATATTGGGGTGAACTAAACCATAAAACCTGATTTTACCACATAAACCCCAATTTTACCACAAAATTGGGATGAATTAAATCATAAACCCAGATTTTAAAAAATGGGAGGGCGAAGATGTGACCAGAAATTCCTGTATCTCTAGAAATGGGGCGAATGGAAGCTTCCAGCTCCAAATTTCAGGGGCTAAATATATATATTTTTTCTCTCTCCCTATTAAAAACATGGGCTAACCCTCTATACAATTTTTCCGTTAAAATAAATTCAGGGCTAATGATATAAGTTCTAAAAATTCACTCCAATACAAAAAATTCGCCCAACAAAAATTTGGAGGCCCTATAATTTTGCCCATCAGTGAAATTTCGCCCCTAAAATTGGTTTAAGAGATTTTAGAAGGTATATACAAAATTGAAGTGATGAGTGTACTATAAGTCAAGGTGAATACACAATAAATTATTTAAATAATAAAGTTAATGGAGAAATTACTAAATGCACAAGAGGTTAGAAGTGGGTTAACCCTAAAATAGGGAAAGTGGGTTACGATGGTTAAAAGGTAACCCCTTGAGGAAGATACATTATGTTGGAAAGTTTGGTTTTTTGTCATTGTTTGGTGTGTTGTCATTGATGTCAACTGAGAATGGTGAGATTCGCAGGTCTGAAGATTTGAGGAGACATTGTATTCTGGCAGTGAGAGGATCCACCATCGATCACAAGGTTATGTGATGTTAACCACCATTTTGATAGAGCCAAGATTAAGATTGTAAACTCGTCAAATGTAGGAAATAAGTTACAGGAATCGTTGGATCCGATTCTGAGTTTATAACAACTATCGATTGGATCGTTTGAAACCTCGATGGATTCGTATGACAAAGTTTTGGAAAAACTACATGAGGAACTATTGATCATCATGGAGGATAGATCTACAGGGTATATGAAAAAGGTTTGGAAAAACTACATTAGAAACCATTGATCCTCGTGGAGGATATATCTACGGGGTATGTTCATTTTGACGCATGGAAACAAACGGAAGTTAACAAAAGAATTGGAACCGAAATTTTATACAATACAACTTTGGAATTTGATCAAGGAATCAGATGGTCCACAACATTTTGGAGTTTGGTATATGGTATGGTGGGACCCCACTATGGGCGTGACCGAAATCTTAGACTTCTCACAAGTTCAATTATGAAATGCAATTCGAACCGTTGATCTCTGGCTTCATCCTCCAGCAAGATCTCAATCGCTCAAACCTGTCGACACTATATTTTATACATTGAAAAGACAAAAAAACCCTACATGTATAATCTAACGGCGTAGGTTAAGTAAACAAATTGATTGTAGGGTTTTTGGGTTTTTCTTTTCTTCGTGATTTATTGACCAGTCACGTTTAATCTAAAGTAGTTATTCAGTAATGCTAACTGAATCATTGTTCTTGGGAGTTTGAGATTTGTATTGCAATGGAAAATGAGGGAATGGAAAGTGAGGTTGTTGTCGCTCTATAAAGTATGAGGGACTGTGTGGAATTTGATGAGTTGAAATGTATGTAACGAAAAATTACAGTGTTATGAACAGATATAGAACAAATTCAGAGATGAAGAACATAAGTTGTGCAAGGAAGAGATGGTGAAAAGAGCATAATGTACAAGAACCTAAGAGCATGAAAAAGTAGAGAAAGAGTAGATGGAAATATACAACAAGAGGATCCAAGTATGAATAGATAGAAGCAGAGTAAAAGAAGAGAAGAATTGCAGAACAAAGAAGTGGTAAGCATTGATATATTTGTATCATTGTAAGGTATTAATCAAGCAAAGATTTATAATTAGGGTGGTAGGGTGGTGCTAGGGAGGATTGTTTTCCTCTGTTATTCAAGTTGGTTCTTGAATATTGATCTAATTGTAGCTAGAAAAATAGGGAGGCATGGTGGTGCTAGGAAAGACAAAGAGTCTTATGTGTGCAAGTTTCTTGTATAATTGGAAGTTGGTGCTTCCATCCAGTTGGTGTTGGAGATCATAGGGAGTTGGTGCTTCCTTCTAGTGGGTGGAAGAAAAACTTGAGGGTTGGTGCTCTCTACAAGTTGTGGCTTGTTAAATAGAGGTTGTAGCCTCATTTTGAGTTGGTGCTCAATGATAGATGATGTACATAAATTAAAAGACTGCTTATCATTCTAAGGAGAAGAGGTTTTTTTCCCTTTATGGGTTTCCTCATGAATATTTGTCTCTATGTATATCATATATGTGATTGATAATTACCAATTTTATTGTTTATGTCTTGAATAATATTGATTATCACTTGGATAAGAGTAACAAAGTTTTAAAATGGTTTTAAATTGTTTAAGCACAGTAACAATTGATTCACCCCCCCTTTGAGTTGTCTTAGTAATTTCAACAATTGGTATCAGAGTAGGTTCCTTTTATTTAAAGGTAGATCTGTAAGCTTAAACACGACAAGTCATGAAGGGATTTCAACCAATAAGGCTCCTTTGTTTGATGGACCAAATTTTTCCTTATGGAAAGTTAGAATGAGAACATACATTATGGCCTTAGGTGTTGATGTTTGGGATGTAGTAGAGACTGGTTATACAAAACTTGTTGTGCTAGCTTCCAAAGATGATAAGTTAGAATTTAGCTTCAATGCAAAGGCAATGAATGCTATCTTGAGTGGGCTTGTAGAAGTTGAGTTTGTAAAGGTGATGCATTTTGAATCTGCCAAAGAAATGTGGGATAAACTTATTAGAAGCTATGAAGGAAAGGAGAAAGTAAAATATGCCAAACTTCAGTCATATAGATTGAAATTTGAACAACTAAAGATGAATGAGAATGAAACAGTTAGTAAATATTTTTTTAGAGTTGAGGAGCTTGTGAATGCCATGAAGGGTCTTGGTGAGAAGATTAAAGAACCTCCTTTAGTTCAGAAGATTTTAATATCTCTGCCTGATAGATTTAATCCAAAAGTTTCTGCAATAGAAGAACTAAATGATATTAAAACTCTACCTATGGATCAAATACTACGAACTATAATTGCTTATGGAATGAGGATTAGCAAAGATCAATCCACCACTAGAGGAGCATATTTTATAGAAAGAAAACAAGAATATTGATTCTGAATTAGATGAGATTGAGGAAAATTTTGTGAGAAGGTTAAAGAAAGGATCAGGCAAATACCAAGGCAAGCTGCCCTTTAAATGTTTTAAACTGTGGTAAGATATGTCATTTTTGCATCTAAGTGTCCTCATAAGAAAAAAGACCATAATTATGATGATGAAAGGAAATACAAATCTAAAGAAATACAGTAAAAAGAAAAGTTTGTGTGCAAATAATGATGACTCCTCAGAAGACTTAGATAGAAATTCATCTTGTGAAGATAAAGTGAATGATTTTGTGCTTATGGCCATAGAAGAATTTGATGTTGAATACACAAGAAGTGACATGAATGATGAAGAAGTTGTGATTGATACAGAAGGTGAACTAATCGGTGCTTAAGAAGAGACTGCCAGACTCAGACTTAAGAAGAGAAAACAAAAACAATTGTTGATGCAGCTTGAAAAGAATGGTAAAGAACCAAGTGAATATTTTTATTTTTTAAAAGTAGAATTAGAAGAAACAAAGAAAATAGAATATATTCTAAACAAAAAATTAGCAGAGAAGAAGGTGAGATGTGAAGCTCTGGGAGAAGAAGTAGTGAAAACAAGGAAAGAGTTGGACAAGTTTAAAGCTTTGTATCACCAAAATCTGTCAAATATCAAAGCCTTAAAAGAATTGAATAACATCCTGGGTAAAAAAAGATCTCCATTGATAAAGACTGGTCTAGTGACGCAAACGCGCCACCCAGGGCACGTCTTCTCCCACCAGGACCTCCTCTTCCTCAGGCCCGAAGAGCTAGAATACTCTTCAAAACCCCCTTTCGGGACCTTGTCACCCACATAAATTTTCTTTATGATCTCCCTATCAAAATCGGGAAATCGAACCTCACGCAATCGTGAGTCCTATAGCCACCGGATCAGGTCTTTCCAATCCCCGAACCCCGATGAAATATGCACCCACGTGTTCCTTGCTTTTATCGGGACTTCTCCCGATCGGGAAATCGACACTCGCGCTGTTGTGATCCACTGCTATCACGGGTCCCCGATTCCCGGTCGGCGATGGTACCTCTACGCCCCTTAGCCCCCTCCAGCTAACTCTTGTGCATGTGACCTACTGGTCCACAAGACCACAGTCCTTCCCCTTTGGGAGTTTTGGACTTCGCGAAATGGGAATGCGTAGAACTTACGCCCTTGGAATTCCCAATTCTCCGATTTCCAATGCCACCTGGTGTTGGCTCCAGCGAAGGTTGACCCTTTGACACCTGTCCTCCACTATGGCGCCTATGGCCCACACTACCGGGGTGATCGGAAAATTACTTTTTTCTAAATCGCGATTCCTATTGCACAAATTCACAGGACCCTCCGAGTCCCGAAACTCGCTACGGGATGACACCTGTCCTCCACTGAAATGCTCTGATTGTGGGATTGTCACGTTTCGAGATTTTACGACTTCTCCCGTCGTGAGTTTCTCGTCATCGAGAATCCTGAAATGCCGAACCCCGATTCCTTCGGATCCTCGGACATGCATCCCTTACATCGAACGGCTCTGACCGTTTCGGGAAATCGCGAATCGCGATTTCATTATGCGAGAGTTTCACGACTCCGAGAAACCCCGATATCCCGAACTCTAAACTATCCGGGATCTCTCGCCACGCGTCCCTGCTGAGATCAACGACTGAGATTCTTTGTCGGGGTTTTCGAGAACTATAAGATCTCGATTCTCTTCCTCGGCAAAACCCCGATGCCTCCAAACTCCCGATAACTTCCTGGCTCCTTGATACGTGTCCTGCCGAGATCAACGGATAGGATCTCTTCTCGGGATTTCAGGACTTATGAGGTCTCGATTCTCTTGTTCAACGAAATCCCGATGAATCTAATATCCTGATGACTCCTTCGGGTTCCTCCTCTGTTCGTTGCGACCTAAACTATGCGCAACTTCCCTAGATCTGACGACTGACGGGATTTCGTCGATCTCCTCGGTAAGATCCTGACTGTCGATTCCTCCTCCTTGAGGATTTCCTGGCTCGGAAACCTTCTGTGCAGTCTCTCGATAATTTCTAAGGCCTTGCTCCTCCTGATATTTTTCACTCTGATTCTTTCAGAGGGATGTGCGCGTATTCCTTGCGCTCAACCCTATAAACACTTCAAGTGATCGAACTTCTTCGCTTCTGCGCAACTCCTGCAGCAGCAGTCTTAGATCTCCTTTGCTCAGATCTACAACTAAGACTTCTTCTTTAGCCTGCGCACTTTTTGTATGGCTTTAGCAACCCACATTCACTTCCGAGAGCTTTGAGAACGAGAGTTTAACTCCCTGAGCCTCTAGTCAACGCACTCCTTGCGGACGACTTCAACTGCACTCCTTGCAGGAATCCTTGCTCAAAAGGAGAAACAATCGTAACTCACTTCACCTCCTCTCAGACTTCTACCTTAACACATGAACCCATATGCACAGCATAACAACAATGCCTAACAGAAAGAAATGTTCATAAACAGAGCATTCAACACACATACACAGAGAATAACACAACAGCCATGAACCTGAATCAACTTCTTCTATTAATTCAAGATCTATACATGGGTGTTCTTCTACAGCTCTTGACTATTCTCCTATGCTCTAGATTCTTCTAACTCCTATTGCTAATGCCACAATGATACAAATGAGGGTGTCTATATCCAGTTTCCCCCTGCACTCTAAAAACTGTCTAATCTAAGAATTCAATTCTATCTACCTGCAACTACTACTATAAATGCCTCTGTCTATCTCAGACGAGAGCGTATGGATCGAGGTCTGATTACATTTTTACCGAGGTGCCTAAATTAAATGGTCTCATTTATATTCAGCACGTCAATCTCCAAGGGAAAATTTTAAAAATTCAAAAACTTGCGCTGGACGTCTTCCAGCTGTCTTCCGCTTCCACGTTGGCTTGCTTGTCATGAGGGATGCTCCTGCATCATCTAGGTTATGAAAGTGGTTCAAGTATCAGTCAATCAGAAAACAAAGAATCAACTAAGATGATCAAATTTCAAAACAACAGTCAGTCATATTATGATCATACTCTGCTAACAAAATTTAATAAATATAAGTTGAGTTATGATCATGAACAAAGCCAACAAAAGATAAAGAAACTAATTTCAAGAATAAGGACAATATCTAGGTACCCAAATTTTTCTATGGTTACTATTATTATTGTTCTAATTTTGGTCATAAAGCTGCAAATTATGGAATTAAGTTTAGAAATATGCAAAAAAGGAGGACAAAGAATAAACAATTTTTGCAGCATAGAACTAGACAATCAATGAGTAGACAACAACATACCAATTATTTTGATCTGTTGTACAATGAGCCTGAATGTTACATTTTTCATTATTTTGGTCACAAAGCTTTAGATTGTCATTTGAAGAAGTACAAAGTAGATCCAAGAATAAATTCCTCAGTTGAAAATGTCAAGATATGGAAAAAGAAAGAAAGTAATAAGTGTGGCTTAGTGCTTTCTATTAAAAAACAACAAGGTCCTTGGTATATTGGCAGTGGATGTTCCAAACATATGACTGGAGATAAAAGTAGATTTTTGTCTCTAAGGGAAAGAAAATCAGGAAAGGTAACTTTTGGAAATGATTCCCCAGGAAAAATAAAGAGTAAAGGAATTGTAAGTCTAAGTAATGGCAAGGGAAATATCAAGATGTGT
Source organism: Picea glauca (assembly GCA_000966675.3). Taxonomy (NCBI): domain Eukaryota; kingdom Viridiplantae; phylum Streptophyta; class Pinopsida; order Pinales; family Pinaceae; genus Picea; species Picea glauca. The sequence continues at coordinate 174,825 of JZKD02S1270596.1, forward strand.
TCTTTGTAGATGGTATGAAACATAATTTTCTTAGTGTTAGTCAAGTTTGTGACAGAGGATGTGAAGTTTTTTTCATTGCTAAAGATCGTAGAATAAAATCTGTGCATACAGGATAATTGGTTGAAAAATACATAAGAACAGATAACAATGTTTATGTTTTGAAAGAATAAAAAGTAGAAGAATATCATTTAAAAAAGTATGATGAAAGTTGGCTATGGCATAGGATACTTGGACACCTAAATTTTGATCATATAATCAAGCTTAGAAATACTAGGGCAGTAAAAGATCTTCCAAAGACATCAAATCCATATGATTCTGTATGTAAACCTTGCCAAATAGGAACGCTCACTCGGACACAGTTTAAATCTAAGAACTTTACTATCAATAGAAAAACTTGTTCAGTTAGTACATATGGATTTATGTGGAACATCAAGGAAGGAAGGTACATGAAAATAAAATTATTTCATGATGATTATTGATGATTATTCTAGACTCACATGGGTTGCCTTTTTGAATGAAAAATCTGAAGCATTTGAAAAATTCAAAGTGTTTAAAGCTCTGACTGAGAATCAAACAAGAAAAAGATTGAAGGAAGTAAGGTCTGATAGAGGAGGAGAGTTTAGTTCAGGGGAATTCAAAGAGTTTTGTGATAAACATGGGATCAAAAGAGAATATACTATTCCAAGGACTCCACAACAAAATGGAGTAGTTGAGAGGCAGAATAGAACAGTTCAGCAGATGGCAAGATCAATGATGAATGAAAGGAATATTGCTCAGACATATTGGGTAGAAGCAATTCACACAGTTTTACATATTCTTAACAAAGCTCATCTTAGGCCACAAAGTGACAAGACTCCTTATGAACTATGGTTTGGAAAACCTGCATCAATCAAATACTTGAAAGTCTTTGGGAGTAAGTGTTATATCAATAATAATGATGAAAAAAATGGCAAATATGATGACAGGGATGATGAAGGTATCTTCTTAGGGTATGCTACAAATAGTAAATGATACAAATGCTATAATAAGAGGATGCATAAATTGGTTGATTGTATTGACATAAAAGTTGATGAAGAAATCCTGGTAAGAGATGTAAGCAATGTTGAATCAACTACAAAGGATGTAGTTGAGGTTGAAGATGAATAGGTCCAAGAATTAGAAAGAGAAGACTCTGAGTCAGATGATGAAAATAAAAATATTCAAGTAGACTCAAATCAGAAGACAGAAACAAAACCATCTTCCAGAATTGTTAGAAAGAATCATCATGAAAATCAAATAATTGGTGATATGAATAAAGGAGTTCATACAAGAAGAAAATTGATTCAAGCTTCAGAACAATCTTAGATTTCTTTTTTTCTATGATTGAACCTAAATTTTTTGATGAATCCAACAGGAATGATGTTTGGATTAGAGCTATGAATGAAGAGCTTGATCAGATTGAGAAGAATAATACTTGGGAGTTTGTTCCTAGACCTCCAGATAAGAATGTAATAGGTTCCAAATGGGTGTTTAAGAATAAAATGAATGAACAGGGACAAGTTGTTAGGAATAAAGCAAGATTGGTCTGTAAGGGGTATGCACAAGTTGATGGACAATATTTTGATGAAACCTTTGCACCAGTGGCAAGATTGGAAGCCATCAGAATGTTTCTTTCCTATGCATGTCATAAGAACTTTAAAGTGTATCAGATGGATGTTAAGTCATCATTTCTTAATGGAGGTCTAGAAGAAGAAGCATATATGGAGAAACCTAAAGGATTTTGACTGACATATACTCTTGATTATGTGTGCAAGTTGAAAAAGGCATTAAATGGATTGAAACAAGCACCATGAGCCTGGTATTATAGAATGGACAAGTATTTACAGGACAAAGGGTTCAAGAAAGGTATTGTTGACAGTAATTTGTACATTAAATATGAAGGTGATGATTTATTGGTTGTATTGTTTTATGTAGATGACATTATTTTTGGATGTACTAATGATCCTTCTGTTCAGTGGTTTTCTAACTCTATGTAATCTGAGTTTGAGATGTCCATGATAGGAGAATTGTCATACTTTATTGGTTTTCAAATCATTCAGAGTTTTGCATGGTTATTTATCTCTCAATAAAAGTATTTGAAAGAGATGTTGAAGAAGTTTCAGATGGAAGATTCCTCTCCTGTTAGTACACCTATGATGGTTGGTTGCAAGCTCAACAAAGATGATATTTCACTTGATGTTGATCAAAGAACATATCGATCAATGATAGGTAGTCTTTTTTACATCACAACATGTTATCCTGATAGAATGCAAGTTGTTGGAATGGTAGGTCGTTATCAGTCTTCTCCTAAGAAAATTCATTTAGCAACTGTTAAGAGGATTTTTAAATATTTGAAGGGCACAATGAATTATGGTCTCTGGTATTCTAGAAATCAGAATTTTCAATTAACTGCATATTTAGATGTTGACTAGGAAAATTGTCTGGATAAGAGAAAGAGCACTAGTGGAAGTGCATTCTTCTTATGTGATTCATTAGTAGCATGACTTAGCAAGAAGAAAGGATCTATCTCTTTATCAACTACATAAGCAGAATACATTGTTGTTGCTACTTATTGCACTCAGGTATTATGGATGCTACAAACTCTTGCAGATTTGAAGGTAACATATATTGATCCCATTCCTCTTCATTGTGATAACACTAGTTCCATTAGTGTCTCCAAAAATCCCGTTCTTCATTCAAAGACTAAGAATATACCAATAAAATATCATTTTTTCAGAGAGCAGGTTACAAACAGAGTTGTTCAATTGAATTACATTCCTTCCACCGAATAGATAGTTGATATATTTACTAAACCATTAGGAAAGACACCATTTGAATATCTTCGTCAAAGGTTGGGGGTCATATCTTCTTTCATCTAATGTGTTCACCTTTTCAGGGGGATTACTTATTGATTATCTATTGTATTTTTGGTGGAAATTGTTTTGGTTTTTCCATTCATATTTGACAGGGGGAGTGTGTTTTCCTTTGTCATCAATGTCAAAGGGGGAGAAAGAAGATAGTTTGTTGTTGCAGAGTTTCCAAGTTGCATATATTTGCAATTAATGTCAAAGGGGGAGATTGTTGGAAAGTTTGGTGTTTTGTCATTGTTTGTTGTGTTTTCATTGATGTCAACTAAGAATGGTGAGAGTCGCAGGTATGAATATTTGAGGAGACGTTGTATTATGGAAATGAGAGGATCCACCATCGATCACCAGTTATGTGATGTTAACCACCATTTTGACAGAGCCAAGGTTAATATTGTAAACTCGTCGAATGTAGGAAATAAGTTACAGGAACCGTTGGATCTGGTTCTAAGTTTATAACAACTATCATTTGGATGATTTGAAACCTCGTTGGAGTCGTATGACAAAGGTTTGGAAAAACTACATCAGGAACCGTTGATTATTGTGGAGGATAAATCTATGGGGTATATGACAAAGGTTTGGAAAAACTACATCAGAAATCATTGATCATCGTGGAGGATAGATCTACGGGGTATATTCATTTTGACGCATGGAAAAAAACGGAAGTTAACAAAAGAATTGGAACTGAAATTTTATACAATACAACTTTGGAATCCGATCAAGGATTTAGATGGTCCACAACATTTCAGAGTTTGGTATATGGTATGGTGGGACCCCACTCTGGGCGTGAACAAAATTTTAGCCTTCCCGCAAGTTCAATTACGAAATGCAACTCGAACCATTGATCTATGGCTTCATCCTCCAACAAGATCTCGATCGCTCAAACCTGTCGACATTGTATTTTATACATTGAAAAAAAAAAAAAAAAATTTACAAGTATAATCTAACGGTGCAGGTTAAGTAAACAAATTGATCATAGGGTTGTTGGGTTGTTGTTTTCTTTGTGATTTCTTTACCAATCACGTTGAATTTGAAGTAGTTATTCAATTATGCTAACTGAATCATTTTTCATGGGAGTTTGGGATTTGTATTATAATGGAAAATGAGGGAATGTATAAAAAAATATGATGTGACGGAGTGAGGTTTTTGTCTCTCTATAAAGTGTGAGGGACTATGTGGAATTTGATGAGTTAAACTGTATGTAACGAAAATTACAGTGTTATGAACAATGATAGAACAAATTCAGAGATGAAGAACATAAGTTGTGGAGAGAAGAGATGGTGAAAAGAGCAGAATGTACAAGAACCTAAGAGCATGAGAAAACTAGAGAACGAGCAGATGGAAAGAGACAACAAGAGGATCTAAGTATGAACAGACATAAGGAAAGTAAAAGCAGAGAAGAATTGCAGAATAGAGAAGAAGTGGTAAGCATTGATATATCTGTATCATTGTAAGGTATTATTCAAGAAAACATTTATAATTAGGGTGGTAGGGTGGTGCTAGGGAGGATTGTTGTCCTTTGTTATTCAAGTTGGTGCCTGAATATTGTCTAGTTGTAGCTAGAAAAATAGGGAGGCATGGTGGTGCTAGAAAAGACAAAGAGTCTTATGTGTGCAAGTTTCTTGTATAAGTGGAAGTTTGTGCTTCCATCTAGTTGGTGCTGGAGATCATAGGGAGTTGGTGCTTCCTTCTAGTGGGTGGCAGAAAAACTTGAGGGTTGGTGCTCTCTACAAGTTGTGGCTTGTTAAACAAAGGTTGTAGCCTCATTTTGAGTTGGTACTCAAAGATAGATGATGTACACAAATTAAAAGATTGTTTATCATTCTAATAAAAAGAGGTTTTTTCCCTTTATGGGTTTCCTCATGAATATTTGTCTCTATGTATATCATATATGTGATTGATAATTACCATTTTTGTTGTTTATGTCTTGAATAATCTTGATTATCATTTGGAGAAGAGTAAAAAAGTTTTAAAAAGGTCTAAAATTGTTTAAGCATAGTAACAACTGATTCACCCCCCCCCCTCATTTGTCTTAGTAATTTCAACACATGAAAGTATAAATAAGAGGCAAGGCTCTCTCATTTTAATCACACTTGAGCATATTTAATATTTATAGGTGACTGAGGTAACCAAAGGATATCTAAGCCAAATTTCAGAAGGAAGGTGAAGTAAAGAAGGCCAAAATTCAAGGGAAGATAAATTCTTTTGATGATGCTTTATAAGATCCACAAAACAAATATTCCATGCGGGGCATGCTCTACAAGTTCGCTCTCTAGAATAAGCCAAAATTCAACAAGGTATGCCAATTTTGCTATAACTCATTTTCTAAAGGATTCCAAGTAGTGAAATCTGGAGGAATTGCATAAAAGACATTGAAGAACATTATATACCATTTTCACATCTTTTTTCATTATAGGTACATAGTTATGATTATTGCAAGTTACGGTTTTTGACTAATCCAAAATTAGTCATGTGAGATGAAAGTAAAGTTTGATGAAAATGCTAGTCTCTTGTTGTTAAAGTTAAGGAAGGTTTGAAGGTATGTGATCATATACACCAGGTCTAATATAGAGTTACAAACCAGATTTGGATGATGAAATTGATGAGGGATTTTGGTTGAGGTACATATTGGGTACATGGTTGAGAAAAGTAGTTGATGAGTTGGCACATACATGAGGTGTATAGTTGATGATGTTGGTACATCTTGATGAGTCATAGTTTATGTGTACTTGATGCATGATTGGTACATATTTGGTGCAGGGTTGATGCACTCATTGATGGTACATGTTGAGGTATAGCTTGGTGCATGTTTGATGCACTTGTTTATGGTACAAGTTGATTACATGTTGTTTGGACATGTTATTGTGACATGTTATTTGTATAGGTTTGGTGCATGGTTGATGCACTTGTTCATGGTACAAGTTGAGGTATAGGTTGGTGCTTGGTTGATGCACTTGTTCATGGTACGGGTTGAGGTACATGTTGATGCACTTGTTTATGGTACAGGTTGATTACATGTTGAGGTACATATTGATGCATGGTTCAAGTTATTGGTATAGGTTGTTTGATGCAGGTTGATTGGTACAGGTTTACAACAATATATATCACAATGATAGTGTGATAGTGGTTTCATCATTCTACTTCTACGTTAGTGAAGTTGTATGGGACAAGGAAAAGTGGTTGTAGCCACCTTTTGGTTGTAGCCGGAGAACATAGGGGGTTGTAGCCTCCTTCTGGTTGTAGTTAGAAAATTGGGGAGTTGGAGCTTCCCTTGGGTTGTAGCCTGAGAAACTAGGGGGTTGGAGCCTCCTTCCAATTGTAGCTGGAAGAAAAAGGAAGTTGGTGCTTCCAATGAATGTAATTCTTAAAGACATATAAGGAAAAACATTATGTGTTTTTCTCCCACTTTGGGTTTCCACGTAAAACACTGGTGTACTATGTATGTGTATGATTGCTCATTTTTTCATTGTTTATTTACTCTGCAACTATTGGATGATAATGCTACATTGATATAACACTTTCATTTTATGGTGAAAAAGGATTAAATTTCTCTATTATTGATTCACCCCCCCCCTTCTCAATAATCCAACAATAGTGCTTCAATTTTACATAAGCCATATGTTAGGATTTGTCCCTAATCCCTCACAGTTAGTCATTAGTTAGTTGTCATTGTAATAAGTGGTCAACCCTCGTTATTATCGGGACCACAAGTAGTTAGGAGGTTGGTTAGTGGAATGTTATAAATCAGTTATGGATAATCCATGGTATTGGCACTTATTATTGGCCCATCGTATTGGCCCTTGGTATTGGCCCATGGTATTTTTGGTTATGAACTATATTTAAGGAATGAATATCTCCATTGTAAGTGTGGAGGATTATTGTAAGAGAGTTCTACTCATTTGGAGGTTTCCCCCTTGAAGAGGCAAGTGAACTAAGCTTTGAGTGATATCAATATTATATTTATGCTCTATATTTGATGTTCCTGTTACTTGTGCAATATATTTTCTTGTTATGTTAATTGTTCCAGGTTTACTACAAGTGGTATTAGAGCACCTTCCTGGGAAGGAAGTGTGGGTGACATTTGTTTCCAGGGTAGCGATGTGTTTCGACGTCGATAAACCACATAGATTTGTCATTCAACGCACAAAATCGTGGTTGGGGAAGCATACACACAAGAAATACAAGTGTTTTTTAAGAATGCATTTGTTGGCCACCCTTGTAACCCCTATTGGTACCCCTTCAAGTGGTAGCGCATCAGACAACACCTATGCATAGACTTTCCCTAGGCATCCTGAAACCCACCTAGCTCAATCGATCAATCACCTGGTTGCTATAGTGTCATCGAGAACAACACTCAGGAAGATACTCTCTAGTACTTGGGTAATTGAGTAGTATGACTAAGGGTACGGTTGAACCTCTTTATTTGGTGCCCTGAGATATTGGGATGAGTACTACTGTCAACCCCACATGTATATCAGAGAGCTATAGCACAGGGAAAAACCTTGTTTGTAGGTACCCTGAAACAAATAGTAACCCTTGGGAAAGAGACAAAAAAAAAATAACAACATAGACAAGAGCGGTTGTCATGTAACCTAGCCTCCTTTATTCTGGTTGTGAAATTCCTACATACTTCTTCCTGTTATGAATTTGGACATTCTAACACTGCATAATTATTCAGATCAGAGTATAACTCCACAGAAGTTTAAAAAAAAGGACAAGATCCTTATTTGAGACCTATCCCATTGGGTTCCTCTTTTTGCCCTTATCACAGTGATACCTATCATTTTTAATAATTTTTGTGGACCCGATCCCCTTACCCCCTTGTTTACAACCTATCCCATCAAATTCTTATTTTCACCCTGATCGCAATAATCCCTATCATTTTTAATCCTTTTTGTGGACCTGATCTCCTTCTCGACACCCTTATTTGGCACCTATCCCATTGGAATTATTATATTTTGTTGATCAATTTTGTAGAACTCTCCCTAGGCCTCCATAATGGGCCCTACCACCCTCTCTCACACTAGGGATGAGTGGGACACTAAGTTCACCCAACTATCTGATGATGTCTCTATGATTAAACAAACCCTTGGGGACCTTGACTAGCTCAAGCAACACTTTCAATACATGGATGATGTAAATTACCACCTACAAGTCATTGCCAAATACCTTGGATTTATTTACAAGGGTAAGCACCATGAGTACCACTTTGAATCCTCTCATTCGTCTCATTATGAGAATACTCATAATTCCCACTCTCCTTGGGGTTCTCCAAACTCCTGGAATAAGTTGCCAAAAGTGGAGATGCATAAATTTTATGGATCTGATCCATCTTGGTGGGTCTCCCAAATGGAACACTACTTCTCCCTCAATGATATTTAGGATGATAAGACCAAACTCCATGTAGGAGTTATGTTCTTATACCAAGAACGTTGGCAATGGTGGCAGTGGCATAAGAAATGTTATCTAAGACATCCCAATTGGAGCATGTTCACTAAAGATGTTTGTTCACATTTTGATAAGGAATCTCATTATTTGGGGCACCTCACCAAAATGAAACAAACAGGGTCAGTCATCGATTTCATAACAACATTTGAACAATTGACTATCGGAACTGAGGGTTTATCTGATGAATTCTATCTTGGATGTTTCATAAGTGGATTAAAGGAGGAAATGTGTGCTCATGTTTGCATGCATCATGCTATTACTTGGTTACAGGCGTGCAAATTACCATTGGAAGATGAGACCATTCTTCAAGAACAACCCATTCATTATTTAGTCCCCAACCGTCCTTGTCCAGGGGATACCACTGCTCCCACTCAAACCTTGAAGGTTCAAAAGTGTCTCTAGTAGAAATGGCAAAACATAGGAAACAAGGGCTTTGTTATTGTGATGAAAAATATGCACCAGGACATAAATTTTGTGAACACAAGTTCTTCCATATTGATGGGTCAAAAGACCGAATTTCAGATGAGGCCCCTGAGCCAGAGGATATTGAGCACACTCTACCCCTCTCGGAAGTTGTTTCACCTCCTATGGAACCAGAAGAAACTGTCATCTCTCTCCATGGCTTTGCTGGTAGTTTTTCTCCGTAGAAATTAAATATCAAAGGCTACATCAAACAACGATCGTTAGTAGTGTTGATTGATAGTGACATCACCCATAATTTTATTCAACCTAGGGTCTCCGAGGATATCAATTATTTTATTCGACAAGTTTCAAATTTTCAAATTCTCATAGCTAGTGGGGGTACAATGAAATGTGGTGGCCATTGTGAGAATGTTAAACTCCAAATGGGCGAATATACCATGAAAAATCACATGTTTTCCATTGCCATGGGTGGTTGTGATATTGTCTTGGGTGTTGAATGGATGACCACTTTGGGATAGATTACCATGGATTATTAGGAGTTATATATGCTCTTTACTCAATAGGCTCACACGTATCGGCTTGCATGCTAGATCCCCAGAAATTATCATCTCTCACAAAATGGATAAACTCCTCAAGAAAGGTCATCATGGGGTGATTTCCCAATTTAATTCCATCCAGGTACAAGAGCCATCATCCCTCGCAATCCATCCTGACCTGCAACTCATCCCGGACAAGCAGCACCAGGTCTTTGAGACACCCATAGAATTACCCCCATCCTGGGGTGAGCATGATCACAACATCCCTCTCCTTTCGGGCAGTCAACCCCCAATGTATTCCCATACAGGTACCCATTTTCTTAAAAATATGAAATAGAAAAAATATTGCATGAATTATTGGAAGTTGGGGTAATTCGCCCAAGTACCATCCCATACTCCTCCCCTATTATAATGATCCTAAAGAAAGAAGGTTCTCGACACATGTGTCTACATTTTTTCTCCCTTAATAAATTGACCATTAAGGATAATTTTCACATTCTTGTCTTTGATGATATGTTGGATGAGCTCTAGGGTGCTTGTTTCTTCATTAAATTGGATCTTCACTCGGGTTATCACCAAATTAGGATGAAGGAAGAAGATATTCCGAAGACCGCTTTTAGAACTCATGAAGGCCATTATAAGTTCTTGGTAATTTTTTTTGGGCTTGGCAATGCTCTATATACCTTTCAAAGTCTAAAGAATAAACTCTTGAAGCCCTACCTTTGAAAGTTTGTTATGGTTTTCTTTGATGACATTCTTATTTACAGCCGCACTTGGGATTCCCATCTTCAATGTGTGGGAAAAATACTCCAATTGTTATAGGACCATCAATTGTTCATAAAAAATTCCAAGTTGTCTTTTGGGGCAAGTGAGGTTGAATACTTGGGACACATTATCGACCGTGACGGAGTACATGTGGACCCCCACAAGATTCAAGCCATGCAATATTGGCCACATCTTGAGACCTTGAAAATCCTTCAGGGTTTCCTTGGCCTCACTACATATTACAGGAATTTTTTCCACCATTAGAGAAAAAATGCCCAGCCATTGACAAACCTTCTTAAGAAGAATGCATTTCAGTGGACCCCAATAGTAGAGCAAGCCTTCCTATATTTTAAGTAGGCCATGTGAACTACCCCAGTCTTAGTATTCCATGACTTCAACAAAACATGTATGGTCAAATATGATGCTTCATGCACTAGCATTGGTGCAATTCTCACCCAACACAATTGCCCTCTTGCTTTCACTGGCCAGCTTTGAGTGGTTAGAATTTGGGAAAATCTACATATGAAAAGTAAATGATGGTCATTCTCCATGTTGTGCACACTTGGTTACCATATCTATTGGGGCATCACTTTCATATCAAAATTGATCATCATAGTCTCAAGTATTTCCTCGAGCAGAGGTTGTCATCCCTAGAAGAAAATAAGTGGCTAACCAAAATTTTGGGCTATGATTATGAGATCATCTATAAGAAAGGAAAATACAATGTTGTGGCACATGCATTGTATAGAAAATATGAAGATGGAGATTCCCTCTTTGCTCTATCATTACCAATCCCTCATTGGATTGATGAAGTTCGGCGTGAATGGCTCACCCATCCCGCTATCTACCAAATAATTCAGTGACTTCAAAATGACCCTAGTCCTCCCACCAGCTATACTTGGAAATCCAATGTACTCATATATAAGGATTTCTTGGTTCTGTCTCTGGATTCAACACTCAAGACAAGGATCTTAAATGATTTTCATTCTTCTTCTCTTGTAGGTCACTTAGGCTTCCAAAAGACTTATGCTCATGCTCGCCACTCTTTTTTTTGGGAAGGTATGAAGATGGATATCCTCACCTTTGTCACTGAATGTGATATTTTTCAATGCCATATAGGTGAATATGTCAAGACCCTTGGATATCTCCAGCCGTTACCCATTCCAACTTCTATTTTCACTGACATGTCCATGTAATTTATAGTGGGCCTTCCCAAAGTAGGTAACAAGTCAATCAAAATAGTAGTGGTCGAATGCCTCTCCAAGTATGCACATTTTTGTGCCTTACCACACCCTTTTACGCCAGTTGTAGTTGCACAAGTTTTCATTGATCAGATTTTCAAGCTGCATGGCATGGCCACATCCATTGTATCTGATTGTGACCTGACCTTCACCGACACCTTTTGGTAGTAACTATTCAAATTACAAGGCACACAATTGAACATGAGCATAGCATATCACCCATGGAAAGATGACCAAATAGAAGTGGTCAATAAGTGTTTGGAAACTTACTTTCGTTGTTTTGTTTCAGACAAACAACATCAGTGGGTACAATGGTTACCACTGGAAGAATGGTGGTACAACACTTCTTATCATACAACCACCAAAATGACACCATATGAAACAATGTATGGCCAGCAACCCCCTATAGTAACTTCCTATCTTCCAGGAACATCAAAGGTCCATGCTATTGACAAGTTGCTACAAGGTAGGGAAGTTACCCTCATGGATCTAAAGGAAAACCTCCACATGACCCAAAATTGTATGAAGAAACAAGTTGACCAACAGTGTTTCGAAAGGGTTTTCCAAGAGGGTGATCAGGTGCTTCTTAGACTCCAACCTTACAAGCGAACATCACTCAAAGCTTAGGGCCATCACAAGTTAGCACCCAAATTTTATGGCCCCTATCAGATTCTCAAATGCATTGGTCCAGTTTCCTACAAACTTGCACTTCCAGTTGCCTCTAAAATACATCTGGTGTTCCATGTTTCTTGTTTGAAGAAAGTGGTGGGTTAGAATTATCAGGTTTAAACCATTCTGCCTGAACTAGACGAAGAAGGATCCATTTGGTTGTAGCCCAAATCTATCCTCAACATGTGAGAGCATCACCTATGGGGCCAAAATCAAATAAGTGTTGATCAAATGGAAGGACACATGTAAGGTAGCTAGAGAGGTAGTGGAGGGGCCAAGAGGGCCCATAGTGATGACAGTGGAGACCATTCAATGTAAGGTGGACTAGGTCCACTATATTATTAAATAAGGCCCACTATGGTAGTTAGATATAATAAATGGGTATTTAGATATAATAAATGTAAGAGGAATCTTCTAGAAGTAGAACCTTCTATACAATAATTCTCTTCATGTCTCATTACATTGCTTGAACCCCTTTATATAGTGCTACCATCACCTAAGAACATTCTAGAGGAGGAATCTTCTAGAAGTAGAACCTTCTAAGAAG